>CAWUFW010023499.1:0-74888 GCA_963921515.1 Calotriton arnoldi
TCTGCACCTTTCTTGCCTCTTTCTGCACCTCTGTTGCCTCTTTCAGCACCTCTTTCCTCTTTCTGCGCCCCTCTTGCCTCTTTCAGCACCTCTGTTGCTTCTTTCTGCACTTCTCTTGCTTCTTTCTGCACCCCTCTTGCCTCTTCCTGTACCCCTCTTGCCTCTTTCTGCACCTCTCCTGCCTCTTTCTGCACCTCTCTTGCCTTTTTCTGCAGTTCTCTTGCCTCTTTCTGCACTTCTTTTGCATTCTTTCTGTACATCTGTTGGTTCTGCACCCCTGTTCCCTCTTTCTGTACCTTTCTCGCCTCTTTATGCACCTCTCCTGCCTGTTTCTGAACCTCTGTTGCCTCTTTCTGCACTTCTCTTGCCTCTTTCTGCACGTCTGTTGCTTCTTTCTGTACTTCTCCTGCCTTTTTCTGCACCCCTCTTCCCTCTTTCTGCACCTCTGTTGCTTCTTTCTGCACTTCTCTTGCTTCAACCTTTTTGTACACAAATTTACAGAGTATGCTGTTTGAAACACAGGTATGCAAGTATTTGTATGTTTATTTTTATGTAACATGTCACCAGGTAAAAGCAGAGAGACACGCATGTATACCTTCACAAACTTGGTCAGACTTACAACAGTGATATGGTTAGGATTGCTGTTTTACATTTGGTAGGCCTAACATTCTGAGCAGTCGATGAATAGTGAACCTTCAAGAGAAAAGTGAGGTTTAAGACATCTTGGGAGAAGGATTAGTGATTAGGCTACATTGTATGAGTCTGTGGAAAGGTACAATCGAAGTAGGCCTCTTTCTGCACCTCTGTTGCTTCTTTCTGCACTTCTCTTGCTTCTTTCTCCACCCTTTCTCCCTCTTTCTGGACTTCTGTTGCCTCTTTCTGCATTTTTCTTGCTTCTTTCTGCACCTTTCTTCCTCTTTCTGCACCTCTCTTGCATCTTTCTGCACTTCTCTTGCTTCTTTCTGCACCTTTCTTCCTCTTTCTGCACATGTCTATGTAGGCCTAGTTAGGAATTAGCATTTAAAAAACCTTTGAAATTCACTGAAAAAACAGAGGTTTCAGGGACATTATAGTTAGCAATTAGCATTTAAAAAACCTTAGAAATTCACTGATAAAAACACAGGTTTCAGGGACGTTATAGTTAGGAATTAGCATTTAAAAAACCTTGGAAATTCACTGAAAAATCACAGGTTTCAGGGAGGTTATAGTTAGGCTGACATTTTACTCGTACAAAACCAGAGAAATTCGGCTGTTATAGTTACTTGACCTAACTACAACTCGCACCCTTGCAATGCACTGCTGATGATGTCACATATTACATCACTTATGACATCGTCAGTGACATCACTGATGACATCACTGATGACATCTCAAATGTGTCCAAAACAAAAATGCACAAGTTGCCAGGTTCCTAGTACAAGACGGGTACCAGGACAGAGCCTTGACAGACACCTTGCTGTAAATAAATGGTATCAGAGCATTCGTCTGCTGGCCTATACCTTACTGTCAGGTAGGTAAGAATGCCAACAAAGGATTATTTAAGCAAACAAAATTACAAATGAATGTGTAGATCATTAAAGATGTCTTAGCATGACATTGCAACTTAATTGAAGGTTATACAATGCTTTTATATTGGGAAAATAAATCTCAAAAGGCAGGTGTATATATATTTGTCAAATTTGTACTGAAACAATAAAGATTCAAACTTGAAAATTCAGGGTTTCAGAATATACATCTCATAATACACTGACAGTGAGCATTGCAGTACATTTCAAAATTAGTATGCCATTTGTCAATGTATTTAAAGCCCACTTCCGAAATATATAGCTATAGTTTGACACAAAACAGCCTCTAACTAAATGTTTAACAATGACTAAAAAGAAAGTTGGTTTATGCGTCAACGTTGCGGTCTCGGTTGTTGTATATCTGTGAGACCATGTTCAGGACTGTATATTTTCATAAAGATACAGGGCACCCGATAAGGTCAAGAGGCTTATGAATGGCTGAAACGGCTTATGTGTACTAGCGTAGAGTCACACAATGTGGAAGTACCAAGAATTTCTTTCAGTCCCACTATAGAGTTTGTAGTGGTAATGTGCACACAGCTACTATTGCTGGTTAATTCAGCATATGTATGAGTCTTCAATGCAATTGACCGGTTGTTGTTTAACAATAGGTCTCCGGAGCCTGGTCAAGTCTTTCAGGGTTTATAATACAGGAACAGGGAAGATAAATTTGTATCGTCCAGTAGTCGTTGTTGAAAGTTCACTGTGTTTGCGTTGTATAGTTTAATTCACAACTGGATCGCGGCAAAACCATCTGACTAACTCAGCGTTCTGGGAGCTTTCATCAATGGACTGGCACTCATCACCTCTGTCACCTCGGTTAAATCGAAACTAATTTTCAATGGAATAGACATGGGTAATTTTACATGGCTACAATCTGTAGAGTCCCGGTAAGAATAGATTGTTTAAACTGCTTGATCCAAAGCTCTGCATTAATATTTGTCCCTAATTCATCAGTCTGAGCTTCAGTCATTTTTTGTCAATTAATGATTTTCTAGAAACTACTGCCATCCTTTGCTGACGTGCTTGAACAAGCTTGTCCCCCAATTCTTGTTTGACTGCCATCTTTCTGGGGAAAATGGCTTTTTTATACTCAACTCGGCAAGTAGCCAATTTAACCCTGTCTTTAGCAACAGATGTGATGGCTTCCCATAGCCATTTGTTAGCCACCCTACATTCCTCATTGAACCAACCTGGATCGGGTTTGCTACTAAAAGGCATTATAGTTACTTCACTTAACTATAACTGGTGTATTTCAGTATTTGTTTTATTTAAAACATTATGTTATAACTGACATTTTCACTTAACTATAATGTCCCTTTAACCTTGATTTTTTCAAAGAATTTCTGATTTTTTTTATCATAAAGCTATAATATAAAGGCTGTCATTTTATGTTAGGCAGATCTACTGGCTTTGTTAAAGGGTCAGAAGTCAAAAATCTAAAATGCAGGCATATTGGCTTTATCAGGGAGTCATCACATCAACAAATATAAACCAGACCGATTGCCTTTGTCTTTAAATTGCACAATAATTGTTCAACAATTATAATCCAATCTATACCCTTATATAGATGGCAATGATTAATCATAGGTAAAAAGAGAATTTAAGTAAAACATTTTTACTCAATGAAGCCATAAACATGTCTTGGAGTTGTCTTTAACACTCTTCAGGCCACAAAATGCAGCCATAGAACCAACCACAAGGGGTCCCTGTACACCTGCTGTACAGCATACAGCTCCGAGTGCTTCAAAAAATATGGTAAATTCTCCTGGGGTCACATATTCAATGACCGGAGACTTACAGCAACTTTTTTCTTTAAATGTTTCAAGAGGGGATGCTATGCTACACTACACTACAGAACCTGCAGCCCCTACAACATTTAAAAAACAAATTGGTGGTGCCCGTCCCCCATCTAGCTTTGTTTTTGCTCGAGCTGGGCTGGTTTAATCTACAGTGTCCAGGGGGATGGGATCCCAGTGACACTGTTCCTCATTGGGTTCCAGGAGATGGGGTCCCCAGGGCTGTTGGACGGCTCAGGGAGGTGGAGGGCACTGTAAAATACAGTGGCGGTGGCCACTGTGTAGTTATAATTATGATAGACTTTCCATAAGAATGAAATTAGGATATTGAGTGCTTTAATGAGCGATTTAATATTGCTTTAATTCTGCCTATTAAAACCATAAACAATTTGGACTGAACTCTTATAACTCCATTCCAAGGCTTGGACACAGCATGGTGCATCACTGTAGCTCTCCTTTCCAGGCAGTATTTCCATCTCCTCAGACAGCAGTGTGGAGAAAAAACAGGCATCAGCTCTTGATATTGCTATAAACCAAACCAAAATCACTAGCAGTCCCCTTTACATCTGCCCACTGTCAACTTCCAGAAATGTTGTCCACATAGTACCTTGAATACAATTTGAGATTTAGAGGGAGACATACCTGGCGTCAAAGCATAAGATGAGTATGACTGTACCATTATAACTCTTGATCAATGGTTTATGCAAACAAAGATCCATAGAATCTTGCAAAACGTGCCACAGGACCTTCTATTGGAGATAATTAAGTCTTTTTTTTTTACACTATTCTCTTCTTTCGAGAGCCCTGATTACATAGGGCACACTTTTTCTGTTTGAGCCATGGCACACCTTTAAATAGGTGCACCATGTGCAAACAGGGACGCGGCCCCTATTACAGGGGAATGCCCTGCCGTCAGGGCAGCAGCAAACTCATGCTGCCCTGGGGGCAGCGTATTCAAGTGAATTACAGAGCAGCTGCTTCAAAGCAGCTCTGTGTTTCACTTGTGTATGCGGCAACCCGCCTGCACTTTGAGGAGGGATTAGGGATTCCTTTGCAGGCGGGTGCAGTGAGTGGCACCTGCCTGCAAGGGGATATCTGGGGGGTACATGCGACCCGGTTCCCCCCTCCAGAAGACTGCCATCAGGGGGGGCACTGACAGTTTGCCACCTTTTTGTGGTGCAGCCTCTGTGCCCCTGTCCATAATACAGCATTGGAGAAGATTTAAAGAAATTCCCTCATTTGCATGTGGCCAGGCTCCATGCAAATGAGTAAATGCCCACTTGAGATAGCTCTGCCGCTATATGTGTACCAACGCTATTCAGTATTACAGAAGGGGCCACATAAGTGTCTGGAGCCCCTTCAGTAATATCAAAGTGCCCTGGGGACGCACAAAGTAGGCTTTCATGCCCGTTGCGCCCTTGGGGCACATTCTGTAATATGGCTCCAGGTCAACTTACTTACAAAGATTGTTGGGAGCAACATAATCTTGGAATTCTCTGCCATTGCCTATCAAAGCTTTGCCAAAACTACTAGCGTTCAGGAAAGCTTTGAAAACTTGGTTGTTCAATATTGAGTAGGACTTCTGTTACTCTAGGTTCCTCTGCACTACCAATAAGACTAGCGCCAAGACACCCTTGGGTTTTCGAGCACTTGAGAAAATTAGTTAACATAACATGACATAACAGAGAGTTTGGATGGGAGTTAATCTCACCATGCTTCCAGAAGCAAAGAACAGCGGTCCCACCCACTGAAGTATATTTGAATTTATCAGGCAGGTTTTTGTACAGGCATCACTCTTTTTTTTAAATTCACAAAGAAGCTCCAGATATTCTCCTTGAACCTAGACAAGATATGCTCCCGCTAAAAGGCCCCTGCTTACCTTTATTAATGTTTACAGTTGACTAAGTGTAACCTACAAGGATTGTAATTGCTAGGATGTACTAATCTGTACAGAATCATTCCAGGGGTAAAAACCTAATTTCAAGCAGGAAAAGGATGGATTGGATTATTTTACTCTGAGGAGAATTATTAAAATTTTACTCCATTTAAATTCCCCCTATCCTGTCACTGGCCATACCAAACTGAAGAAGCGAGAGGCATGTTTAATAAAGTAGGACCTGTACTCCACAGATTTCTCCTGCCTTTATGGAGGATAAATACTGAAGGTCTCCCAAATACTATAGCACAGCTACATCATGGTAGTTGTTTCTTATGCTTCGTATGCAGGCAACGTATAGGGTCACTTTCAGCTACACAAGGGATTTAAAAGCTGTCCTGTAAATGGATGATGCTCATGCAGCTCCACTCACTGTTTTGTCTTTCTAAAGAATTGCATCAGGCACTGGAGTCTCAGCATTCTATGAGAACCTGGGAAGTTAATGAAGAGAGATCAGGAAAAAACCTCAAATCAGTATTCTGGTACTTTAGGCACAATCTATTAATTGAAAGTTAATTCAGAAGATGTGCCTGTAAAAACTAAATAAGCAACACATTTTCCCATCTAATTCAACTATATATCTTTCTGTGGATTCCAGTCCCCCCAGCTCTGAAAACAGGCATTTTTCTACATAGACAATTCAGGGAAATCTGTTTACTATCACAAAGGTGAAGCAGAAATTTGAATAATTTTCCTTTTCATAAGTATTTTTTTACTCACACATGACCTCAACTTTGATGTAATAAATGATGTTCTCCTATTTAATGTTACAAATATTGTGAAGGAATAGCCATTGCATTCATTATGCGAGTTATGGCTTGCGTAGGAGGTGTGCAAGCTACGGTTTGCAGAGCTAACCATGACTGGGGGAGAGCGTATTATCGGCAGCAGCAGGGGCGAACTTCAAGCCCCAGGTGGACTTGCTGCGAATATATGACGTTACAATGCATACCATTACAACGCATACTTTTACATCGCAGTTTTTACACCGCAAGCCATTACAACGCAAATTCATAGGGTTGTATTAAAAGTACCATTACATCGCAAACCATTACCACGTATACTAATACAACGCATACCATTACAACGCATAATAAGCCTGCAATATAAAATAAAACGAAAACAGGGGTTTTGGGTGGGGGAGTACATTAATACCCAGGTATTAATTGTAATACTCAAGTATTAATTCAAATAGCGAAATATTCAAATACATAGGTATTAATAATTTTCGTAATTTTCCCAAAATTGGTTTGACAATTTTTTTTAAATAAAAAAAAGAATTTAAAGCATATAAACAAACAACATTTTAAAAGATACACTCTACAGTTTGTGTCATAAACAGAATGTACATACAAAGCACAGACACCAAAGAAAACGGGTGTCCCTCAACTATTTCCATTACAGCACCTGACCCATCATCTGCTCAAAATGGCTGACATTCTGAAACGGAACATATAAACAGACATTTCACACTACACATAATAAATATACATTGTCAGGTTCTGATTCACGAGAAAAAATTGTTTCCAAAACATATTTTCTTTCAAATTCTCATTTACTCCTAAAAACGTATAAAAGAAGCCATCCACCATTTTGTGCTCACTGGTGCACTGACTTCCATGGTGACCACACGCAGCAGAAGTAGGAGACCTGACGAGACTTTCAAGTCATACACTGTCATCTACTGACAGAAGTAAGTGTACATTTAACACAAAACACCTTCAGAATGAAAGCAAATATATTAATTACTTAAATAATGTTTTTAAATTATTTACAGCACTTCAAGATTCAGCCCCAAGTCACCTACACACATTCCGGTATCTATATTTCCATTTAAAAGTAAGTGAATATCAAACTACGTTTTTTAATTACAAAAAGCCCAAAAACAAAAATGAAAATATGATACATTTTGAATTGTTTAAATTACTACAAAGATTGAAGAAACACCAACAACAATTACAAATCGAAGAAATCAATCAATTAGCAAATCAGCTGTAAGTAAACATTATAATATTTTTTTCAACAAAAAAAACTTTATACATTTCCAAAATAAAATGGCAAGTAATAGTCCGTTAAAGAGGGCAACATTTTAAAGAAAAATCCACCAGGTGTTTGCCTCAGGGAATGTGCTGGACAGTGGTTGGGGGCAAAATTAGTATTCTAACTCCACCAGGTTTTTGCTGCAGGGAAAGTGCTGGTCAGTGGTGAGGGGCAGAATAACTATTCAAACTCCACCAGGTGATTGACTCATGGAAGGTGCTGGACAGTGGTGGGGGCAAAATTACCATTCTAACTCGCCAAGTTATTGCCTCAGGGAAGGTGATGGACAGTGGTGGGGGCAAAATTAATATTCTAACTCCACCAAGTGATCAACTCAGGGAAGGTGCTGGACAGTCGTGGGGGGCAAAATTACTATTCTAACTCCACCAGGTGATTGCCTCAGGGAAGGTGCTGGACAGTGGTGGGGGGCAAAATTACTATTCAATCTTCGCCAAGTGATTGCCTCAGGGAAGGTGCTGGACAGTGGTGGGGGGCTAAATCACTATTCTAACTCCACCAAGTGATTGCCTCAGGGAAGTTGCTAGACATTGGTGGGGGGCTAAATTAATATTCTAACTCTACCAAGTGATTGACTCAGGGAAGGTGCTGGACAGTGGTGGGGGCAAAATTACTACTCTAACTCCGCCAAGTGATTGCCTCAGAGAAGGTGCTTTACAGTGGTGGGGGCAAAATTACTATTCTAACATGTAAAGGTGCTTGACTCTTGGAAAGTGTTGAAAACTGATGATGTACAAAATGCAAGTTAATTGACATTTGCTTCTTCTAACAACATATTCATTTTAAAGTTGAACATATAATCAATGAACTTTTTTCACCAGTTTACTTAATCAGCAAAATCAACCATCCAAGAATAACCAGCAGCTGAACTTCAACCAAATCTCTCCAGCGCTAACTGAAAAATCAAAAGGCCTTTCACAGGTAAATTATTTGAAAACCCTCACAAAACAGCCAAAACTAACGAGCCCAATTCGCATAAATTTCCAAAAATAGAGTTAAACAAAAATCACTTTAAAAGCCAAATAAATTGCAAAAGCAGACTAACCAGAGATAATTTTCAAAAAAGTCAGTAAATCTCATCTTTATCTTTCAGACAAACCAATCAACAACCAGAACTGAGTAAACCAAAATCAACCCAACCACCAGCAAAAAGTCCAAAACTATCAAAAGGACGCGCAAATAAACAAGAAAATCCTTGAAAAGGTGAGTAAAATTACAAAAAAGACAATAAAAGCCTAATATTCTTTTTGCAGGACTCAACTACAAAACAAAACCACAAAATCTTATCATGCATAATAAAAGACAAACAATCTAATAAACAGCATATTATTTCAAAATTCAATAGGCAATCAATAAACAATTAACCAATATTTTTTATTTCACAGGATGCAATCAATAAAAAATGTCAAAATTCTAACTTTTTAAAAAATATTTTCTTTTTCAGACAAAAATCAAGATGGCAACTGGAAGACAAGCAACATACCTGAAATCTAACAGAGGCAATAGGTTATTAAAGTACAGTGGCTACGTTTACTGTAAGGAGAGATTAACTGAGGCCAGGTGTCATTGGAGGTGTGTGCAATATTACTCATCCCATTGCACAGGCAGGGCAGTTACTCTTGGTGACACTGTTGAAAGGATCACAGAGAATAACCACTCTGCCTCTGCAATGGAGATTGAGGTTAGAGAAAACATAAATCAAATGAAAGAACTTGCATCCACCTCCAATGAACCCTGTGGCTCAGTTTTAAGGGAGGTATCCCAAAACATTCCTATGCATATAGCAAGTTATATGCCCACAATCCCAAACTTATGCAGAATTATACAGTGTACAAAACAGGCAAGTAACCCCCTACGTGTAACACCCCAAACATACTCTGATATTAACATTCCTCCTGAACTGTCACTGTTTCTAATGAAACCTTTCTTTTGCATTATACCAAAAACCCTCAGAAAATAATACTAATATTTAGCACAACCCGTAACCTCGTGAAATTAGAGACTAGTGATATTTGGATGATGGATGGCACTTTTAAATCTACATCCCATCCATTCACCCAAATATACACTATTCACGCCTACATTAACAACACAGTAGTACCTTTAGTGTACAGTTTACTCCCGGAAAAGCAAACCTCAACATACAATGAATTTGTATCAGTAGTAAAAGCTAAAACCTTGTACAAAAGTCCTAGAAAAGTCTTAATTGACCTTGAATTACCCATGATTAACACCATCACCAAAATGTATCCAGAAACCCAAATTCAAGGATGTTTTTTTCACTTTTCACAGGCATATTGGAGAAAAATTCAAAAAACATCCTTAGTTGAGGATTACATATCAGACAGTAAACTCAAATTCGAGTTAAAAAAACTAACAGCCCTTTGCTTTGTTCCTCCAGACTGTGTTGAGGAATACTACACATCCATTACTGAATCTGAATATTTTACTACAAATGATGAAAAATTGGCACCCCTTCTAAATTATTTTGAGGACACATGGATTGGCCATCTAAGCAGGTCAGGTCGCAGGAGGAAGCCACGATTTCATGTGGAGTGGTAGAATGGCTACACGACCTGCTTAGAGGGAGGAGCAAAAACAAACAATGCCATAGAGGGATGGCATAACTCCTTCAACAAATCTATTGGAAAACCTCACCCAAACTTGTATCATTTTTTGGATATTTTGAAGAAGAAGCATAGGGGCCCATTACGATGGCGGGCGGACAATAACGGTAACGGGACCGACCGCCAGAGGTGTGGCGGTCCCGCTGTGCCTATTAGGATGCGACCGCCACCGTGGCGGTCGCACCCCGCATTGTTTACATTGCTGCGGGCGGTGCTGTCAGCAGCACCCGCCGCAATGTAAAAATGCATGCAGTGCATTGGCATGCACAATGTGACAGGGACCGCGCGGTGCCTGCCACCTTGTGCATGCCAATGTAGGGGGTACCATAGGTACCCCCAAGTGCAGCCACCCACCCCCCACCCCCCGGGGGCCCGCAACGGGCCCCCAAAGCAATTCCCGCATGCCTTTCCATGGCGGCGATGCCGCCATGCAAAGGCCTTCACCGCCAGGCATCCTAATATGGATGGCGGTGTCTTCCAGACACCGCCACCATATTAGGCCCGAGCTCCGCCCGGCAGGCAATCGGAACGATTGCCTGCCTGCAGAAATGCGGCGGACGGTCTTTCCGTCCGCTGCTGTCCCCTCCGCCATTGTAATATGGCGGGGGTAAATGGAGGGCGGGGAAAGATGTCGGGCGGATCGCCACCGCCGGTCGGGCGGTGGCGATCTGCCCGACATCATAATGACCCCCAAAGTTTCCAAGAAATGAGAATAGCGCATTGACTGGTAGTGTAAACCCACGAATTTCAAAAAGAACAAAAGAAATGTCCGAGCGACTATTGGGTCAAATTCAACAATTTTCGTTGATGGTGGCTTCAGACTACCTAGACAATATTGCACACATCCTACATTTCTAATCTACACTAACCCCTATTCAACCTTACTTGCCTGTTTTGTAAATCATTTTTACAAATTCAATTGCCATTTTTTAAAAATACATTTTAAATTTTAAATAAAAGTTGGGTTTTCTACCTTAAGTTGTCTTCTTTCTTCGGCTCTTGGACTTAGGTAAAATCCCACATTTCACCAAGAGTCTTGTGCAGTCCATAAATCCAGAGAGAGTAATCCAAAAACCATGTTGAAATCCAAAACCTGAGTCAAACTTTCGAAAAAGACCACAGTTTGGCATAGCCATATTGTACAGCTAAATTAGTGCTGCAAACAATACTGGGGCCGATTCCGATCTCGGCCGGTAGGGCTCCGAATCGGAGTCGGCATTACCGGATCCGATTCGGAGCCCTGTTTCCCGACCGAGTCGGACGTGCGTCCGGGCGAGCGAGTACGATGCGAGCGTACGCAAAATCGCCGACCGACTCGTTCGCGGGACCCAAACGCTCTGACCGACTCGCACGGACACGACTCGCACCGCGCAATGGAGACGTTCCCCGGCCGGGTAAGTACGATGCGCGCCTCGAGCAGTCCGACCGACTCGTGCCGTCCGGCTCGAAAGAGCAGTCGGAGCCGCACTTTGGGGGTCCGTGTCGGACCCCCTGTACGCGTAGCCGCGCGAGTCGCACACAGCCTGTGCATGTACGGTGCGACCCGCTTCGACGCGTACCCGCTGTAGGGGCGCCCTTGTTCGCCTCGCACCCATTGAGGCAATGGGAGCCCGCGTACGCGTTGTACGACCGGCTCCCAATGGGAGTCCGACCGAATCGAGTCCGATAGCATGCGAACGCATCGTACTTGTTCGGTCGGACTGCTAGGGTCCGATTCGGTCGGAAATCTCTCCGGGTCCGGCTTGGTCGGAGAGATTTCCGGCCTGAATCGGAATCGGCCCCACTGTGTCCATCTAAAAAAACGCATCCCAAAAATAAAATCCTGAAAAAGAATGTTTTGGGGCAAAATTTGCAACAAGTAATCCATTGACGCAATCCTCTATCCACAGTAATCGATCATATTGCAAAGATCCATTCAGCAAATCTTTTAAAATGCCCCAAAAATCGATTCTGCCATCCATGTCATCTGTGTTCTCGGACCTTCCATCTAGACAAAAAAACGCGACTACGGGATACTTTTTTTTTAGAAAAACCTGACGCTTTAAAAATATTTTAAAAGGATTTCTTTCTTTACACTTTGTTTTTTTTTTTAAATAAAGCCTTCTTTAAAAAAAAATCTTAAACCAAAAGTGTCAAGAAAGCAATCAAACCGGCGTGGGCCTACAACAGCTACCTGCGTAGGAATGAAAATGTTGGTTAAAACATTCAAAACATAAAAATAACTACTATCCTAGTTCTAACTACCTGCTTCCTCTCTCCTTACAATAAACTAAGCCACGTAGAAACAATTTTTTTAAATTTTAAATTGCCTTACATGAGCGCAGCTCTTCCTTCCATCCGATCTTGATCGCAAAGCTCCACCAACTGTAGATAGTTCCGTACAACCGGCAACGTCATCTGTATTAGTAAAAATGAAAAAAGGACATTTTCTCCCATTGATTTCAATGGGAAACCGTGGGAAAACCTACAAAAAAATAAAACAAATATGTTAGAGCACAGTACAGTTGCAATGTGGATTATTTTTTTAAATAATAATGGGGGTTTTTTACATTTAAATTGACTGTCCTATTTTTTTAAAGAAATAAACTTTAAAAAATGAATTTTGAGTTGTCTTTATTATTTATTTAATATCTATATTTTATATTTTTAATAATCTTAAATAATTAACTACATTTACTATGGCTTAAGCATGTTTACATAATATTAATTATTTTATTAACTATTTTATTGCTTTTAATTCTTTAAATATTATATTAAAATGTTACTATAAATTAATACCTGGGTATTAATACACTCCCCCACCCATAACGCCTGATTGTAAAAAAAAAAAAATGTAAATCCGTATTTGTAAAGCGCGAACTACTCACCCTTACGGGTCTCAAGGCGCTGGGGGCCGTCGTGGAAATTAAGTGAGCTATTGCCCAGAGTCACATGGTGCTGAGCTGAGCTGCCGCCAGAGCCGGGGATTGAACCGTGAGCCCTGTGCTCCGAAGTCAGCTGCCCTGGCCGCTGCACCACACCTCTCCACTATTCCCTTGCATCCCGTCCCAGGGAATGAGTGTCAATCCCTTCTATTTTTTAATTATTTTTTTATATTAAAAACTACTTTAAAAAGAATTATATCAGTAAAAATTTAAACTCAGGTATTAATATAAATACCTGGGAATTAATACACTCCCCACCCATAACCCCTAATATCCCTTGCATCCTGTCCCAAGGGATGAGTGTCAATCCCTTCTATTTAAAAAAAAAATTTATATTAGAAACTACTTTAAAAACAAATATATCAGTAAAAATTCAAACTCAGGTATTAATATAAATACCTGGGTATTAACACACTACCCCACCCAAAACCCATGTTTCCCTTGCATCCCGTCCCAGGGGTTGTTGTCAAACCCACTTCAAATTCTTTTTTAAAATTAATAATTTCTAAATTACTCAAGTATTAGTATAAATTAATACACACGCATTAAAATTAATACCTGGGTATTAAACACTCCCCAACCTATAACCCCTGATACCCAAACATCCCACCCCAGAGGATAAGCGTCAAACCCTTAATTTGTAATTTTTTATAAAAAAAGAACAAAATACTTTAAAAAAAAATTTCAGTACATTTTAATACTCAAGTATTAAAATTAATACCCAGTATTAATGGATTAACCCACCTAAACCCCTGTTTCCTAGCATCCCATCCCAGGGGATGAGTATCAATCCCTTCTATTTTTAAAAAAAATTATATTATGTTGGGTGTCAATCCAAATTATATTTAATTTTAAATTAAAAAAAAATTAAAAAGTAGAAATAAGTTTAAAAAGTTCTAATATTATAAAAAAATAATACATAATTGTTAAATTTAATGCCTGGTTATTAAAACACTAACCCTCCGAAAACCCCTGTTTCCCTAGCATCCCGTCCCACATGATGGGTGTCAATCCCTCTTAAAAATAAATTAAAATATTTTAAATAAGAAATATATTTTTTAAAAACTCAACTACTTTTAAAAATTAATACACAAGTATTAAAATTAATACCTGGGTATTAAAACACAACCCAAACCAAAAATTAAAGACTTCAAGAAAATAATATTTATAAAAATAACAAACTTACCTTAAAAATGCGTTGTAATGGCATGCGATGTAAAGGCAGATGCGTTGTAATGGCATGTGTTGTAATGGCACTTACGATGTAATGCCTGCGTTGTAAAGGCATTACGATGAAATGCCTGTGTTGTAATGAATGTTTCCCACTTGCTGCTGCTGATGACGTCACACCATTGGGCCAGTAGGCACCCTTCAAATCCTCGCTGGTGGGTCCCGCAGTGCAGGCCCTGCACGGGCGTGGCCCTGGTGAAGACCAGGCCAAGACCGGGCCCGTCTGCGGCCGGCTGGGCTGGGCCACCTCCTTTGATTCCACTTCCTCGCTCAACATTGCCGAAGTATTGTCAACATTTTATTTTTAGTTCGACTGTCTTCTATTTTCCTCGTCTAAGTGACTTTGCATATGACCTGTACTTCTGTTATCAGGGGCTTCTAGTCTGTGATTATCATTCTTAAAGAATTTTAAGTTAGGAGTATTTCATAGCTGTAGCTCCTCTAAAGCTTCAGACATCATGGGGAAAAAGAAGATGAACACAGGAACATCCGGGGGAGATACTGTTACCACCATACACTCTTTCCTGGACAGAGCAGCGAGCGTTATCTCCAAGGAGATCGCGCTAACTGAAAGAAGACTCTCTGTCGAGTCAGTAAGCGGCTTTCAGCGGTTGCATCCTCCCACTGACCCCGAGGGTACAGCTAGCACCACACCGACAGTCTCTTTATCACTTATAGACATTCATCCGACGGAGCCTCATACGGATGACAATAATACGCTTTCCGAACCCCCAGTCAAAAGAAGAGGGCCAGTGGGAAGACAGCACCTCTGCTGCAAAAGAAGGCAGTCCAACCCATTACATGTGTTATCCACTATGACTTAGATAATGTCATGGACATGTTATTTCCTAGGTTTGAATCCTTGTTGAAAAGTTTGTTGGCCCCCATTCAGATGCGACTAGAAAAGATAAAGGCTGAGCTCTTTTCAATGACATTCTCAGGCACTGTAGCTCCCAATGGAATGATGGCGGCCATGGCTGAGGGACCCATCTGTCAGACCGCCTTAATACAAGATGAAGCGGTACAGTAGTAATGTGCCTAGTACCCTTACACCATTCTCTCAAGGGGGTGATCAGGTGTTGAGACTAAATTGTCCCACACGGGTTGTTGTAGACCCTAGTCAGACAGATTCCCTCAGGGGTCTTTCACATCCCATTGGGGGCAGTGTTGTTAATCCTCCACGCAGTAGTTACTCTACGGTACGTGTGGCACGAGTGGGAAACTACACCTCCTTACATGTACCCTCAGAGTCAGCTCCTTTGGTCCTATTTTGACGGGGATTCCACCTCTCAAACAAGGAGCGATCGAGTCGACATTAGATCTCATACACAAGGTTAAACACTGGTGTGACAGTTCCATAGTAGATGAGCATCTTCTGTCCCCACATATTATAATGGCTAGGAGAGTGGGCTGGGTGGGCTCTAGGGTTAGCAAAAACTTGGCAGGAGACTGTGTTGCAACTAATCTAAGGCACTTTATGTACACTAATGCCTTGGGACAGAGTAAATGTTCTTTAGATGCAAGGTCCACTATTAAGATCTTTCCACTTAGTCACTTTTATCGTACATCTCCCTCTCTTTTGAGAGGCAGTGGGCAGTCCACCTCTAGGCCTTTGGGTACATCACAGGGTGAGCTTGGCAGGAGTATTCCTTCATCTAACAATAGGATTACACACTTATTAGGGCTTGATGACATTGATTGACAATCAGCATTACAGGCTAAGTTACCAAGCCCTAGGCCAACAGGTCATTAAACTTTGTAGCCCCTGGACCCAACTGTGCAGCTAGTACTTAATCCAGCACTCCTTTGATGAAGGTTATAGCTTGGAACATAGCGGGCCTGAGGGCCAAAAGAGACAATGCGAGATGGTTGGACATGTTTGGGGACTGTCACATAGCTGCTTTGCAGGAAACCTGGGACACAGAGAAATCCTTTTTCATGGATGGTTTCTCCTCCTTTTTAAGGTTGCGTCCCCCTCACCAGCTGGTCGTGCCAAGGGTGGTCTCCTTGTCCTGGTTTCACTCAAACTTTCCTGCCAACCTTCTGGCAATAGAGCTTCTGTTTAAAAATAACCCCCTCTGTTGATAGTGAATTTCTATAATTCTTTCTGCAGAAGCTAATACACCGAACATATTGCTGCCCTAGAAAGTTTTATGGCACTTTATGGAGAGAAGAGAGACTTTTACTATCAAGTCTTAATCCTGGGTGATTTTACTGTACACTCATGTCACTTAGACTGTACCCCTGTGACAGGGTTTTTGGGTGCAACCTATTTGGCTCCCCATTTTGAGCACACTGTCCAAGGTCACCGCCTGGAGGAGCGCCTGGTGGATAATAAACTGTTCTGTTTAGAACAGACAGGGGTGGGTGACTCTGTTCCCTCTTTTTCAGGTTGGGGCCACTCATCCACCATAGACTTCATTATGATATCTGCTCCTTTGCTCCACGCTGTTAATGCTGTACAAATTACCTGGAATAATTTTAGTGATCATAACCCCACCATATTAATTTTGGCCTGGTACCTACACACAAACAAGCAGGTGGGCAAGTCAGTTTCGAATAACTGCATTAGCACAAGGGACCAAGCCTGCAGGCTGAAATGTAATTAGGTGAAACCCAAGGCCTTTTTAGGAAATGTATTCTCTGTAAGAGCCAGTGACTTTGCTCTATGCTTGGACAGTGGGACACAAGACACTCATGTTTTAGCTGCCTTTAACAAAATAACTAATTGGATTGATGTAAATCTAACTGCCCGAGGAAAGACCAAATTTAGCACTGGGGAAAGGTGGTTTAATGGGAATTGTTCAAAATCCCACAAGATCGTAATGGCCACACTTAAGCAGCATCCCAGGAATGAGGGCAAGATAAGGACTTGCAGGCAAGCATATAGAATGCTGATTCAGCAAAGGAAAAAGCATATCAGAGAGCAGGCCTGGGAGGGTCTCTGTCAAGCCAGCGTGCTGGCCGATAGCTCTACGTTCTGGGAGATAGTAAATAGCCCTTTTTTCTCTGGCTCTGCAAATTCCAGCTTGGACTGTACCATCTCCCCAGAGAGATGGGTTCAACATTATGAAGGGGCCCATGACGGGGAGGACCTGGCGGTATCCAACACCCCTGGGAATTTGGTATTGAAAGCTCACCCCTGATTTTTAGTGTCGATGAAGTACATAAAGTGATTTTGGAAACAGCAGGGAGGAAAGCACAGAGCCTGGACGCCGTCCCCCTGGATCTATATAAAACAGACCCGCTGACCTACGCCAAGATCTTGTCATGCATCTTTAATGCGGCCTGTAAGAGTGGCTTTCCAGCTCTTGCTCCAAAGCTATTATATTAGATTGAAGCTTTGGCCAATACTCTTGGAGTTGGGCATGGACGCAGACCTGGTGCCATTTCTCCACTTGTCCCATTTCAATCTCACTGCATCGGCCAGGTATGACGCACATGGTAATATATCCTCCTCTTGGGGGTTCAAGAGAGGGCAAGGCAAGGGAGCATTTTGGCCCCCTTGCTGTTTACCCTCTCTCTACATTAACAAGCTAAGAGATGCCTTCACAGCTGCCTGTATAGACATACCTAAGGGAGGCACGAAAATAATACCCGTATTACTTTATGCTGATGATGCGGTGTTGCTTGCTCGCACTGCAGTGGGTCAACAGAACCTCTTAAATGTTTTTATTAATTTTATGGATTCACTGGACCTTACTACTAATTATAACAAATCATATACAATGACTATCGGAAGTCGCAAGGCCGCCGGGCACAAGTTTTTTGAAGTGGGGCGGAGCTTACCAAGGTGCCAACTTTTCCCTATCTGGGAGTTCTGTTTGATGATTGCCCAAAGAAATCTTAAAAAGATCACCTTGCCGGGCGGTTGGGGCCACTATGGATTTTGCTAAAAGACTAGGGGCTTAACCTGTTCCTGCACTTTTAAAGGTTTTTAAAGAAAAATGTATACCCATGGCCAGTTATGGCTGTGACATGTGGTGGTCTAAAGATGTTAGTGGTTTACAGGATGTAGAGAACAAATTTCTCTGTAAACTTCTTGCCGTCCCGATAAGTACCCCAACCTTTACTATTCATGAGGAGCTAGGGGTGGGCTATATATCCAAATGCATCGCTGTGGCACCAATAACTTGCAGGCTGAGAATCTGGTCATGCTCTGCTTCTACTTTGAATCAGCACATACATGAGGATTGTAGTGTTCTTGAAGGTGCCTTGTCTCATTCCATGGCTAGGATATGTCCAGGAGCAGATGATGAGGCTAGGTTGCTGGGACCTGTTCACCAACCCAAAATCTTTGCGCCCATGTGACGTGTTTGCTATCAGAGATATGTTTTTGGCCAGGCAGCTGAGGGAAAGGGAAGATAGGGAACTTAAGAAACTTACAGTGCGGCAACACGTTCTGTTGATCAGGAGCCGGAGGGGGAACTCTATCTGTCATACGTTAATAATACTCACCACCGTTTTATACTGACCAGATTTAGATTTAACACTATACACTGGTTTCTAACTGTCCCAATGGGTTTTTCTAAGATAGGAGCCCTGAAACCTGGAGCGGAATCTCAAGTCAGGAGCGGAATCTCCGGTCGGGAGGTTATTGTTGGAGTGGCTGAGGACTCTGCTCCTCTTTCACCCCACATGGGTATTTTAATCGGAGTGTCTCTTACATTGTTTTAACTTTGTGTTTCTTACTTCAAATGTAGAGGCATTTTTAGCTATCCTTTAGCCTCTCACACCCTGACCGTTTCTCTCGATATTCCCAAACCCCTCCGGGTACTACTAGGATTCAATTACCCTCCTCCTGCCTCACTCATCGTCCCTGTTCCATTGGGGCTTGTGCCGTTTGAGCGGAGGGACTGAGTTCATGTGGCAGGAAGCAGAGCACTCCCACAGGTGGGAGGTCAGCACTCTAGTTGCTATCTTACCACTTACTTTCCTGCCTATTTAGGACAGGAAAGGGCAGGGACGCACATCAGACACGCGCAGCGGCACGCCGGCGGCGCGCCAAAGGCAAGCCCGTCTGCACACGTCCGCGCCTGACCGCCGCCAGCCACCAGGACCCCTGCCCCTTTTCTCCATTGCCATCTGGGAATTGGAGCAACCCCTACCTGCTTTCAAATAATGACCTTATACGGCTAATCCAAAAGGGAACTCAAACAATTGAATGAGAAAGATGTGTCTAAAAATACACACTATATTGCAAATCCTTCTATGCTAGAATCCTACAGCGGTTACCCTTTCAAGTGCAATCAATGCAAGTTCACATTCCCCCAAAGGCCCTCTCCCACTGGCTCCGGGGGCAGGAACACAGTGGAGCTTAACAAATAATTACTGGGGCTTTATTTTAATGCATGATCCATCTCTAAACATGCACTAGAGGTTTGGAGCCTGCTAGACACAGAGAAGCCGGATATCTGTTTCATAACAGAAACATGGTTACACTCAACAGCCCTTCCAGATGTGGCAACGGCCTTTCCCCTGAATATAAGCAAATCAGATTAGATAGAAATAAGAAAAGAGGGGGTGGTCTAGAAATAACGTTTGGTACCAGATCAAAGATCAGCACACTGGAATCTCTCATCTCTGACTGGAATGAACTTTGTATTTTTAGAATTGAGACACCAGGCAAGGGATCCTGGAGAGGCGCTCTTGTCTACAGACCCCGGGCCCTTCAGTAAACACCTGATTGCACTTATTGCCCCCCATATACTTGCACCAGATAACTTTCTTCTCATTGGAGACTTCAATTTTCATGCAGAGCTATCCACTGATACAGACACCAGTCAGTTAATTACCAATCTTAACACACTAGGGCTAAGGCACAGGGTGATTGGGACCCACACACACTGCAGGACACACACTTGACCTTGTATTCACAAATGAAGACAATGTCATGGTGGACCCTCTCCTCCCCCTGATATGGTCAGACCATAGTCTAATAAAAATTCCACATACAAGCAGGAACCTCTCAAGGAAAAAGGATCCCAGAACAGAAATATACCAGGCCATGGAGAAAAATTAGCCACGCTTCCTTCTCCACCCATTTTATTCGACCCATATTGGAAGATCTAGATAGCATAGACCTTCCACTAGACGTCTTGGAGAAAGCAATTACTTAGGCACTGGGCATAATTAGACCTGTAACAAAGGTCTATAACAAAGTAAACTGTAAGGCCAAAACCTCACCTTGGTTCACAGACTCTCTGAAAATGGACAAACAGGCAAACAGAAGAGCGGAACGTAAGTGGAGAGCAACAAAAGCGATGGAGGACAGAATAGCCTATAAGCATACCCACAGACATTATTTAAATAACATTAACGAAGCCAGGAAAACCTATATCGTCAACAGAATCAATGGGACAGCCAACTCCCAAAAGGAACTATACAGAATTATAAATGAATTTACTAATCCCTCACCTTGTCAGAGCGTCAGCCCTTCCTCACAAAACTGGGTAGATGAACTCTCCATCTTTTTTGACGAAAAAATAGATAAAATTTATAACACCTTTTCTAAACCCAGGCTAGTAGATCCAAATGTTGAGGACGACTACACGAACACACATAGGACAATACATTTTGATGTGTTTACTGAACTAACTCAGGAGGAGGTCAGAGTTGCACTTAACAGGATCAAATCAGGCTCTTCTAACGATTTAGCTCCTCCTCATATCTGGTCTATTCTATCTCCTGCACTACTTATAGTCTCACAGAACTTTTTAACATGTCTTTAAATCTGGAGACTGTTCCTACTAAATGGAAATCAGCAAGGGTTAAACCAATTTAAAAAAACAATCGGCAGATCCAAAAGAACTCAGTAACTATCGACAAATATCACTGCTGCCATACTTTGGCAAGGTAATTGAATCCCTGGTTAACAAACAACTGACGGCCTATCTAGAAAGCCATCAATTGTTTGACCCTTCCCAATCAGGTTTCAGGGCCTGTTTCAGTACTGAAACAGCCCTGATGGAGGTAGTGGACAACATAAAACTCTCTTTAGATGATGGGCAGACAGCAATGCTGGTCCTATTGGACTTATCAGCTGCCTTCGATACCATCTCTCACGCAATCTTAATACAGAGACTAGAAGAGATTGGAATAGGAGGCAAAGTCCTTAACTGGCTGAAAAACGTTTTAAAAGGACGAACCAGCATTGTACAAATAGAATCTCTAGTCTCTCGTAGTTCAAGGGCTGACAAAGGGGTCCCTCAGGGATCAGCGCTTAGCCCAATTTTATTTAACGTTTATGTAGCACCTCTGTCAAGGGTAATCAGAACGTATGGCTTCGACGTAATCTCATATGCAGATGATACCCAGTTGATAATCACCCTGGGACCCAACCCTGATGATACAAGAACCAGATTTAAAAACTGTATGACTCAGATAACCAACTGGATGCAAGGAAATTACCTACAGCTTAATGCGTGCAAGACCAAAGTGATTCTGTTTGGTAAAGCACAAGACCTATGGTCAAATTACTGGTGGTCGACCAGCAAGGGTCCTTGTTCATCTCTGAAATCCACGTTGCGAAATCTTGGCATAATAATAGACAACAAGCTGTCCATGAAGGGCCACATAAACCATACCCTGGCGACATGTTATGGCATCATGCGAACGCTATGACATTTTTTTCAATGGATTCCTTTGGAAGCCAGAAAAACATTGGTTGAGGGTCTGATAATTAGTCGTTAAGACTATGGCAATGCACTCATGGCATCCATCAATGAAGATCTATATACTAGACTCCAGGTGTTGCAGAACACCGCTGCCAGACTAGTGTTAAATCTTCCATCTCGATCATCATCTGCACCCATCTTGAGAGCGTTACACTGGCTCCCAATCAGGAAACGCACTTGCTTCAAACTCATGTGTATCACACACAAGTCCCTCTACGGAGTTGGGCCAAGTTATCTAGCTAAGAAACTCAAGTGGTATTTGCCAAAAAAGAACCTCAGGTCAGGAGGTCAGGCCTTAGAGTCCGACCCGCCAGAAACGGAGGTAGATCTTTGTCCCATCTAGCTCCTCAACAGTGGAACAAGCTTCCAACGTACATCCGAGCCACCACAGACCACAAATTGTTGAAAAAACAGCTGAAAAGCTGGTTGTTTTAATCTCTCTTCCTATGTCTGGGATAACTCCTAATCGACACCGTTACAGCGCCATGAGACCCTTCGGGGTGATATGTGCGCTTAATAAATGGCCATAACATAACATAACATAACCTTGCCCTTGTGATGATTTTTCAGAACAGGACATTTTGCATTTTATACATTTTCTTGTGAATTTTATTCAGCTTTGAGGCAGAACTATATTATTCCGCTGGTAAGGCAGAATCAATTTGTACAAGTAAAGCCTGCATTGTTGTTTTTACAAACTTTACCCTCCCCCATGATTTGTTTCGGGGTCGCAAGTTTCTTTTCAGGAGCCCTCAGACTGAGGAAAAGACTATTTAAGGACTAGAGGGACTCCTTATTAATTATTATAGTTCGGGTAACTTTGTATTTCATTACAAGTGGTATCTTTCTTTTTTTTTAAGGTTTTATTGAAAATTTGAAAACAAAAATACAAAAACACCAATAACATCAAATCAAAAAAAGACAGAACTACAATGACGCATACCCCAGAATCTTCATAAAGCAATGCAGTACAAAAATGCAATAAAATACAAAGTGACAAATACATCATTGAAATCCCAAAATCAATACTACTCAAAGAACAATAACCAGAACATCATCAAAATGAAAACACAAATAGATGCCTGGGTTCCGGTACTGAAACTGTGAAATGCATCAATCTGCAACTAAGGGCGGTGTCGGAGATGAACATATTATATCAATTTTGCAGACAACAGGGATGTATAGGAGGAAGCATCTGACTGAAAGACTAGCAGAGGAGCCTGACTGCAATCTACTCGGCATTTGAGGAGACTGGCGATGAAGGAGCAGCCTGTGATGCGAGGAGTGTGCGTTGCAGGTGTGTGCGATAAATGCACCAAATGTCCCGGGGCCTGGAGGTTGGGGGTTGGAGTGAAGCATAGATCTCAGATTGCATGCTACAGTACGCCAGACTCTGGAGCCAGGCGGATTTGGTTGGACGAGCCCTTGCCCCCCAGAGAACAGCAATTTCACGCTTAGCCAGCAGTAGCGCTATCGCTGCAAAGCGCCTGTAACATAGTTTAATACGATGAACCAGTCCCAACAGGCCTAGCTCTGGAGAAGGTACAAGGGGTGTTTCTATTATTTGTGCCAACGTAGCAAACACTTCCTGCCAATAAGCTAAAATAGGGGGACAGGACCAAGCCATATGAGCAAAATCGGCAACCAAGGCATTTGGGGCAATTCGTGTGCTTAGAGGGGTCAAATTTAGCTAATTGACTAGGGGTTACGTAAATTCTATGGATGAATTTAAAATGAAGCAATTTATGCCTATGGTTAGGGGATACCCTGTGAGTTTCCTCGAGACAGAAGGCCCATTCTTTGTCGGTCAGTGGATGTCCAATGTCATCCTCCCAACGTCGCCGGGTCCCCCATCCCGCCCCACCCGAAGCGCCAGACACGCCTTATACAGTTTTGTGACCAAATGTGACCCAGTGTCGTCAGCAATGAGAAGAGTGAGTGGGGGAAGTCGGCATATGGGGAAGGAAAGCGGAAAAGGTGGCACGGAGCATCCCCTGAAGTCGGGCTACGTTAAGAGAGTCCACGCCAGTGAGTCCCAGGAGCCGTGTCAGATCAGACAATTTACGTGCCCGGCCGTCTGGGAACAGGGACCCAAAGGTATCTAACCCCAGTTTAGAGAAAGTGGCCAGAACCTCCTTCTCAGTGGTAAGTGGTAAAAAGGATTATGGGCAAGTGGGAGAGCGGGTGAATACAGGGGACCAGACCCATATAGTCGATTTAATTTATGCCAGGCCCAGCATGTAGTGGCCAAAGGTTGAATGTCTTGAACATCGAGGGGATTCCCTTTGGGAGCAGTGACGCCAAAGGAGTCGGAGCAGCCAACTCCTTGTCCGTCTTGGTGTAGGGTATCCGGGCATCAGGATGAAACCAGTGGTGAGCAAATTGGGCCTGCGCTACCAGAAAGTACAACTGAGGGTCCGGAACCGCAAACCCCCGTGCATATGGGAGTGTAAGAGTATCCCAAGCGACCCTAGGCCTACGACCAGCCCAGATCAGCCGAATAAGGAGGCCGCGCAATTGAGTAAAAAACGCGTTGGTAAGTGGAATGGGTATGGTGCGGAAATAATAAAGAAAACGGGGTAATACCTTCATTTTTATAAGGGCGATATGGCCTGCCAAAGAGAGGGGCAATTGTATCCATCTCTCAATTTGCGAGGCAAGATGGTCAATAGCAGGCCCGTAGTTTAGTTGTATAACCTGGCCTTTGTCTCTGTGAAGTTGCACCCCAAGATACTTGGTGGTCTCCCGAGCTACCTGTAGGGGGTACTCCGCCCCGTCTGTCGCCGCCGCATCCGTGATGGGGAATAGTACCGACTTCCCCCAGTTGATCTTAAGACCTGACATGGAGCCAAAGCGTTCGATTTCATCAATTAACGGCTGGAGATTGGTTTGAGGATGGCGGAAGAAAAGCAGAACGTCATCCGCATTCAGAGACATTAAGAGCGGGCCGGCAGGGAATTGCAAGCCACGGAACAGATGTTTTTCTTGGAGATGACGAACCAGGGGGTCCATTGCTATAATAAATAGGAGCAGGGATAAGGGACACCCCTGACGTGTGCCACGGGTAATGGGGATGGGAGGAGATAAGGAGCCATTAACCCGGAGACGGGCCGTAAGGGATGAATATAAAAGGGCAATCAGGGCTATAAAGTTGGAAGTGAGGCCAAGCTTACGGAGCGATGCCATAAGGAAGGGCCATTCGAGAGAGTCGAAGGCCTTCTCTGCGTCTAATAACGCAACTGCAGCTGGCGTGGTAGGTTCGATGCGGTTGATGACCGAGAATACCCGGCAAAGATTGAGGGCAGTGGATCGGTGAGGTATAAACCAGACTGCACTGGAGACAGAATTTGATCCATTAATAAAGAAAAGCGCGAGGAAAGCGTTTTGGCAAGAATTTTATTGTCAAAATTATTGAGGGATATGGGACGGTAAGACTAGCACTGTGCAGGATCCTTTCCCGGTTTGAGCAGCAGGGAGATGTCCGCCTCGCGCATGGTATGGGGGAGAACACCCAACTCTAATGCCTCAGCAAACCCCTCCAAGAGTTGAGGCGCCAGGCTGTCTTTGTATGCTATATAGAACACCCCCATGAGGCCATCAAGGCCCGGTGCCTTAGAACCAGAGAGTTCGTCAATGGCCAGTGAGATTTCCTCAACCGTAAAGGGGTGCGCCAAAAACTCAGCCTGGCCTTTGGTGAGCCAGACCATGGCCACTTCCTCTAAATAGGACAGGTGCTGTGTAAAAGTGTCAGGTAGTGTGGTGGAATAGAGGGAACGGTAGTAAGCCACCAGTTCTGCCACAATGTCCGAGTCAGATGTGGCAGATGTCCCGTCCTCACGTTCAATAGCCGTGATATGCCCAACCCCTTTCGGGGGCTCACCAGACGAGCCAGTGTCCTGCCGGGATGCTCACCTTCGCCGTAGCGCCGTGCCAGTTGATATTTGCCGAGCAGAGACGCCTCCCTGTCAGCATGCTTATTAAAATCTAACAAGAGTGCATTGCGCTTGGCTTGCACTTGTGGGTCGGGGGACGACTCGTCCAGCAAGGCCAGCTCAGCTTCCACTTTAGCAAGGCTAACGCGTATCGCTCGCAACACCCCGGCTTGTTTGGAGATGACAACTCCCCGTATGAACGCCTTAAAGGCGTCCCAAAGAGTGGAGTAATGTGCCACCGAACCGGTGTTCAGGGTGAAGTATTCCGTAATGGCCTCCTGAACTTCTGCGCGGAACACCTCGTCCAGGAGAGCCGAGGCCGGGAAGGACCACCTCCGCTCCTACCCAGCCGAGTGGGGGATGTTCAGGTGCAAAACAAGTGGGGAGTGATCGGAAAGAGTGCGAGGTTGCACATCTGCCCCCTCCACCCAGCGACATCCCGCGGCCGTGGCGAAGATGTAGTCAATACGAGTGTGTGTTGAATGAGGCGCCGAATAAAAGGTGTAGCCAGGGGCCGATGGATGATGCCTCCGCCAGGTGTCACGTAAATCCAAGGAGCGAAGTAGGTCGTTAAATACCGTAAGGGAGTGGACCTTAGGTGTTGCCTGCGGATTGGAGGAATCGAGAGCGTGATTGAGCCAGAGATTGAGATCCCCGCCCAAAAGAGGACATCATAATCGTACCGATTTAGGAGGGCAGGTAGGTTATCGAAAAGTCCGGGTCATCTGTGTTCGGTTCATAGACATTTAAGAGGAGGACCATTTGACCCAGAAGCGTTCCCCTGATTAACAAGTAGCGCCCATGGGGATCTTCTGCCTTGTCTAAAAGGGTAAAAGGAAGGGAGCTATGAATTAGCGTGCAAACCCCCTGGGAATAAGTACTAAAACTGGAAAAGAACCTATTGGACCCCAGGAGGAAGCAAAGGGAGGGGAGCCTTGAGGTGGGAGATGGGTCTCCTGTAAAAAGGCTATCTTTACCTCATGTCGTTTCAAATATGCTAGAACCAATTTGCATTTCCTCTGGTTATTCAGCCCCCTAATATTCCACGTGAGCAGATTAACTTTCCCCGATGGGGCTACCGCCATTTCCTAGAGAAACCCAAGCGATGTGCGCACATCCGATACATCAACAGCCTCATAAAGGCAGGTAAAGTGGGGAACCCGCATAGCAATACAACAAAATGAAAAAAAACACAAAAAACATACATAAAAAGACACAAAAATCTCAACAAAACCCGCCACCCCAAGCGCCCGCCCGCCACCCACACCTGAGCCCACAGGCCCCGAGAATCGGATCCCCCCCCACAAAATCCCATAACACAAAAACAACAACAAACCCCATTGAAAACTTAGTCGGAGTCATCCGAGGGGGAGGCAACGCCTCGGACAGCCGATGCCCACACCAATGAAACAACATAATGAAATAGAAATCACGGAAAAGGTCGCAGCAAACAGCCCTTACACTGGGGTCTCGAAAAGTAAGCTTAACAGTGAGTCCACCAATAACCAATCATAGGTGCAATTGTCCACAGGTGAGGTACAACACTCTGACCAAAATACGAGTAGTGTGGCAAAACGAAATAAAGTAACAAGGTCACAGTGTGTAAAAAAAAACAGCGTAGGTAAACGATAGAAGAGTGTCCAGGACAAGTAAGAACCACCAAAGCTAGCAACATAGAAGTGATCAACAAACCACAACACCCGGTGAAGAGGGCTCAGTCTGAAGTGAAAAGTTCAGCGCTGGGGGCCAGGTGATTGTCCGGGGATGAGTGCCGCGAGGAGCGGGCAGGACTGCGACGGGCCTCACCCACACGCTGTTTGCAGAAAGCCAGGACATCAAGGGTGTTGTCAAAGAAACGAGGCTTACCGTCCACCATCACCCTAAGCCGTGCAGGATAGAGCATTGCATATTTCAGATCAAGGGTACGGAGCTGACGTTTCGCCTCTACAAACTTCCGGCGAGCCTCCTAAACCACCAGGGTATGGTCTGGGTAGAAGGAGAGAACCGACCCCTGATACTGCACCGGGGAGGCCTCTCGCGCCAGGCGAAGTACTGTATCCCTGGACCCTATAGTTGAGCAAGCACGCCACAATGGGACGCGGAGGGTGGCCAGGCGGCGGGCGTGGACCCAGGGACCGATGTGCCCTCTCCACGACAAAAGTGGCGGAGAAGTGCTCGGCACCAAACAGTTCTTTTAGTAGGCCCTCAAGAAAGAGCTCCGGCCAGCCCATGTTGGTGGTCTCCGCCAGCCCCGCTATGCGGGACCGTTGTTCCTGCGGGACCGGACCTCCAAATCTTCATTTTTGATGGCGAAAGATTTCAGCAGGCGTTCTGTGCGCTCCAGTCTGCGCACCATGTCCTGGTCTTCCTGATCAGATAGGCGTTGCTCGGCCTCTCCAAGCCGAGTGTGGTGGCCATCAATGCGCTCCCCATTCAATCCAGTCTGGAGGTGAGGGTGTCCAGCCGATCGTCGAGGTCACGGAACCCCGTGCAGAGCTCCACCAAAATGGCCGACATCCCCTCCCCCGCCGGTTGGCGGTCCGCCGTGCTCGAGGCACCGTCGCGGTCTAATGAGTGCGAGGAGAGGCCTGAGTCGGCCGGTTTGTCAAATGTTAGTCACCGTTGTCTGGGATCCCCGCGGTCCATCACTGCCCCCGTTTGCGGCTACTACAAATGATGCGGGTGTGCGCCGTCCGGCAGTCGGTGCTCAAAGCGTAACGGCAGCCCACAATGATGAGAGCCCGGGGGGAGGAGGGGGAGCTATCCAGGACACCTCCAAGCTAGAGCGTGTCCCGTCAGACAAAGGGCCGGGTCAGGGAGGGGGCTACGGGGGCAGGCCCGACTGCCAACTCCCTCACCTCCACTCACCGGGCGTGCAGAGGCAGCGGTCGTAGCAGTGTCCCAGGCGCCAGGTCTTGGAACGGTGGGCTCAATAGGGGCGTCCCGTAAATGCAGGGCCGCGGGGTCCGATGGGCGGTCGCGAGATCCCCACGTGATCCTGCCGGGTAGGCCTCCGACTTAGAGCAGGCCGCGCCGCTCACCCGCCCGTCCGGCGGTGAAAAGAACCGGCGCAGCGGCACTCTCCGCAATCTCCAGCGCCTGACTCGTGCCCCGCAGCTTCAGATGACAACTGGACACACTCTGGACGAAGCTGGTGGGCTCAACACGCCATTAGACGCCGCGTGTGAGCATCGGCAGCTGGAGCTTCAACGCCGTGCGGCCATGCTGGTCGACGGCGTGGCCATGCCCTACAATTGGTATCTTTATTGTATCAAGGTATAGTCTGTGGACCAAGACAATGCACTAAGGCACTTGCACTTTCTAAAGCACACTTCATCATGTTTTACATTGTGCTTGGCTATAACCTTATTATATATATTTGTATTTAACTTTGGTAATGAAACTGTGTTTTTAGACTGTATTTATGCGAAATGTATGGTTTTCTTTTTATGTGCTTTTAGGGTCTATATTTGACCGTATAAAGATGCATTGAATCGAAACGACTGGGGGATTGCAGTTATTTTTTGTTTTTTATTTCATAACCATAACTGCAATTTAACAGTTTTTTATGCAGATTTCAGGGGTATTCTTCAATATACATTAAGATGTTATGACCACAGCTACCCAACACTTCACTTTAACTGAGGCTTTTTCAGTGAATTCCTGGTTTTTTCGTGACATTATATTTAACTTCTATGAAAGCAACCTTCTCCACAGATGTCCAAATCCCTCTGTAAACGACCTTTAGCTGAGGACAGCAAAGCTGACCTGAGGGCATTTGGCTCTATATTGCATGGACTGGCTGCAGGGCCTTGCCACAGGCCCTGTACCAAAACCTCCAAGTGTCCAACTCCCTCTGTGCAAAGTGTTTGTAATGCGATTATAAGGTGCCACATTTTTTTTTTTTAAAGATTGTTTAAGGATGTGCAGATCCTGAGACTCCACGTAAGATACACAGGGTTCAGAGCGTGTCCAGACCTAGAGAATCATGTCCAGAATACATCAATATTTTGACATTTTGTTTTTATAAATTAATTAATTTAAATTGATGCAGGGAATTCCTTTAGGGTGTGCACACAGGTCTGCAGTCAAGGAATGTCCACTCTACCTGTGACCAATCAGAGCATGCAAATTGTGCTCCAGATCTGCAAATCCACAATGATGATGGAACAAAATACTACCAAATCGTGTATTCCTTAAATGGATCAAACTAATCTGTGGTGTATCCACAAGCTAATGGTGAAGATATCTCTGCAATTATCTCTTTGATGCCAGCCTGAGTAAAGTTCTAGTTTGATGCTGTCTAGTGTAACCATTCAGCGGCTGTTGTAGCAGAGAGCAAAGTTTCCTAAGAGAGTTAAAATCAATAATGCTCGGTTTGTGACCCCCTTTCTATTTTTCTCTCACCTAGAAGACTCAAAACAAATCTTAGCATGCAAAAACATACCCAGTATCACCTTTTTGCAAAGTTGGGTGTAGATTCGTCCAACCGTGCCAAATTTTTCAGCAAGGCAAAAATTGTATTTTCAGCAGAAATGCAGACCAAAGCATAACTAAAGAGTCGCTATCACCAACCCTGTAATGCATATATTTGGTATATACCCAAGAAACGTACGTTTTGAAGGAAGACTGGAAAATCATGGAGGATAACATTAAAACTACAGTCTGTTATTGCTACCACTACCAGATCTTGTGGTTTCATAATCTTCCTGCAAGTGCCTGACTTTGTGACATTATTATTTATAATCTCACTGGAGATAGAGAGAGAAGACCATGAGGGTAAGTCCACTCACTTGCTCAGGACAAATCACTAATCAAAGCAAGAGTGAAATCCTAAGATGTCTTTAGTAACAGTCTCAAAAGAATTTCATTAAGAGTCCCTCATCCACTAGTGTCCTCTAGTGACACCACCAGCATTCAGCTGGTGTATGCTTCATCACTGGATCGTCATTTCAGGTACCCAGTGTACTGGCATTAACTCAACCTTCATGGGGATAGAGTGTATCTTGATATTCTCGAGTTGGGGGTGGGGGTTATGAGGTAAAAATAGTTAAATTATCTCCAGCACCTAGTTGGTTTTATTATACATTGGAGTTGGGATAAGATTAAAAACTGCAAAAGGTGTACACATAGGAATGAGTCATTAATTCCTTACATCTGTCAAGGTCAATCATCTACAGGTTTCAGCCGAGTGTGCCCACAGGGGTCCGGTAGCTTTCGTCCAGGACCTATATCAAGCAGATCCCCAGTATAGATAACAGGACAATAACCTATTATCAAAGCCACAGCAATATGTCATAGATGTAAAACACTTACTGAACTTGGAGGGTGCAATCATCCTTACCAAATTTTCAAGGGTACAATAACCCTGACCTGTGAAAAACATGATAAAGCATAAATAGAAACTAGAGCACTAAGGGCCTGATTACGATGGCGGTCAGATGAGCGTCCGACCGCCAACGCTGCAGGCAGGTGACCTTTTAACAATGTGTCGGCGCTACCACCCGCCCTAACCGCCATGCAGGTGGTCGTAAAATGCCTTTTTCTACTACGTCTTCTGCTGCGGCCCAGATAAGGGCACTTTACAAACATCCATGCTTTGTGTACCAGGCACCATGTGGTGCCTGGCACATGCTGCATGGATGTGGGGGGCACCACATGTGCCCCCTGGCCACTTAACACTTAGCAGTGGCCCATGGGGGATGGGAGCCCTGCTTAGGCCCCCCCAAAGTCTGTTTCCGTCTGCCTCTACATGGTGGTGGGACCACCATGAAAAGGCAGTCGGAAAGGGACATCCTAATCCCTATGGCGGTGTCTGCTCAGGCACCGCCTCCATTGTAGGGATTAGAGCTCCTTGTGCCTGTTGGAGGCAGCAGTCTTTCTCCCAACATCATCGCCCCAACCGCCGGTATTGTAATCAAGTGGTCGGACCGATGGCCTGGATGTTGAGCAGAACGCCACCAACGGCCTGTTGGAGGCGGTCCCCCGATATCAAAATGAGGGCATAACTACTTAAGGGTCATACATTCCAGAGCCCCTAGTGTGTTTAGTTACCTCCCTTAAGGTGATCTGTGGTGAACATTATCACCACCAGTGAACAATATTCATGTTGTAAGATAGCCAAATGTGAGGAAACTCCTTTAACAAAAAACACAGAAGAGTAGAGATAAACAGCAAAAAGAAAAAGAAAAACGTCACCAGTGGCAGACATTACTCTGTGAATACATTTGAGGAATAAGTGTGAAAATTTATCCAGATCGCATGCAAGTCATAAAAGGGAAAGGAAACAGTAAGAGTGCCTTCTCTTTAGTTTTTGTTTTTTAATTGTCCTCATTTCAATATGGCAGCTGCACTCTGGGCTGTTTGTAAACACCCTCGGTCCGTCTGTGGTCCATGCAGTTTCAGACCCTTAACCTCCACGGCACTGGTCTTTTTATGGGGGGGGGGCAAAAACCCCCACCCCCAAATCCATGGCCTGGTGTAATCATTGGACCATATATCGATGTTTACGACCATCCTGGGGCTTATCTTGGGCCCTAACCTGACCACTTCAGAAAGTCCCCCCAAATTTCTTCTGACCGCCGTGGATTGCATTTGATGTCTATATTACAAGTCCACTTAACTACACTTAACCATGCAGTGGGGTGTGGAGGAAGGGGGTCCAACCAATGTTTACAGATCTCCCGCCTGGCCAAGAGCAGTAAGTAAAATACTTAGGCCCTCTGCTTACTATTTAAGGAATGTTGTATGACGCTATCCACCCCAAAAAGCACCAAAGTTTCCGTCCAAACTACATACTCTTCTAGAATGTCCCTTATGGTGGCTTCCACCGTCTTCCAGAATTCTTTTATCTTTGGACATGTGAAAAACACATGAACATCATTAGCCCTTAAAAGACTGCATCTCTTACAACTGGGGACCGGCTGTAGCACAAACTTGGCCAATCTTTGCGGGGTCCAATACAACCTGTGGATGACAAAGAAATGATGACGTTTAGGGTTGGCAGGTGTTACTGTAGCATAAAATAATTTCAGCGAGTCTGTCCACAGAGATTGTATGTTTCCTTCCAGCAATGTGTCCGCCCAGATCTCAAAGGGGGCCTTCAATTTCTCTTCCTCTGCCTCTAGAAATTGTCCATACCAGTTTGCACTTCTTTAGCTCTCGGGCTGGCATCCTGGAGTGAGGCCTCAAAATCCCATGTACCCCCTACTTCCTCTGTGACAGTTGAAAACCATGAAGTAAGCTGCAAGTACTTAAACCTGGAGAGTCTATTACCCATCCTGACATTCAATACCTCCCAGGGTGTCACTCCTCCAGTTGTTATCATGTCTCCCCATTTAGTTATCCCTGCCTGCTTTAAGGGCAGACTTAGAGCGTCTTTCAAACACTCAGGCGTCCCCGGGGATTCCCAGATTGGGGCAAATTCTGAGAAATAACCGATCTTTAGTAACCGTCTTACTGCAAGCCAAAGTCTCAATACAGATTTTAAAACCTTTAGCCTTACTTTTTAAAGAATTTTTGAGCTCCAAATTTATATAGAAAAGCTTCTGAGCCCACCTCTTTGGTCATTTCTCCCAATATTAAACCCCAGGTAGAACTAATGGGCTCCCCTGCCAACATACGAATATTTTTTAATTGAAAGGCCATACAATAGAGTCTGAGATCCGGCAATGCTAACCCGCCCTTCTTAAGGCTGCTTCTTAGTTTTTTCCAAGAGAGACGAACCCCGGGAGGCCCAGATAAAAGTCGATATTTTCCCCTGTATTTTATTAATTTCATCCTTAGGGAAGTTAAGTGGAATACAATTAAAGAGGTATGTCAGCTTCGGGAGAACGGACATTTTTACCAGGTTAACCCTCCCGTAGATGACCATCTACGGGTGCCTTCTCTTTTGTGAAATCAAATTGTCAGTGCCTTCAGGAGGGGCTCTCTATGGCCCCATAGAGTAAAGGCGGTCCTGTAGTCATACAATGTATGTAAATAATGTCAAAACTGCTTACAAATCATGACTAAAGGGAGAGAAGGAGAAAAGGCATTCTCACTTACCCTCGACACCCCGTACTTACATCATCAAGTAACCAGCCCGGTATTGTCACCTACTCGATCCTCCACGCCCCGGATGTTAGCAATATTGACACCTCAAACAGAAATTTATTTTACAGCATTGTACATGCACCCTATTAGTTAAATCTGCTCATTATATAATACTATTATGTGAGGAATTGAACAATTCATTATAAGGCGCATCAACACAAGACTCCAGAGGAGAAGGTTCCTTCAACATGGGGTTTACTCTGGGAAGTTCCTTCCCATGCCGATGTCTCCTGGGGAGATAAACATCCTTATGGAAGCATAAAATAAGGCATAAAGTAAGTAAAAGAGAAGAAATAAATTTGGGTAAGTTCGACCTTTAGTCACAGAGAAATGCATCAAACACACTACTGTGGGCTGCTCAAACGTTTTGTTTCTGGTAACGTTTTAGGCTGAAATTAGCTAAATGTCCCCCACACTATTCCATTTAATGTAAAGCATTACAGCATTTGGGGAGCTGATCTACGGTCCTTGCACATGTGCTAGAAAAGCATGTAATTTGGAAGAATTTCACTGGACAGCAGGTCTCTCTGGAGCTGATCTTCAGAAACTATGCCCAGTGAAGGTAATTTACTAGTGACATCAATTACAAATAAATGCTCCCCACTGACATTGTTCCCCAAAACGTGCTCACAATGGAACGTGTCCCTGAGTTTGCTTGTATTATCCTATACAACCTTAATAGCATATATGTAGCTTAGTTTTAATTCAAATTTGAGATACACCGCACTGCAGACAAGTCCCATAAAAGTGCAGAATCTGACTTTGTGTCTAAAGGACAACACAGTTGGCAACTCGGAAAAGTCTAAATGTAGCCAGGGCTAGGCTGGCCATAGTGGGCAGTGGGCATTTGCCCGGGGGGTGGCAGAGGGATGGAGACTGACTTTCAAGCTTTATGACCACTGCTGTCACCCACTCCAGACCCTAGGGGAGGTTGTTGCCCTTGCCAGTTTAAACACTTCCTCGTAATTACTTGCCCTCATCTCTCCCCCTCCTCCCACTGGGGGGCATCTTGTCAGGGTCATAACTGTCATCATGATCTAAGTGTGGAAATGGCTGGTACAGTCCCAGGCCTCACCATCTCTGTACATGCTGAAACTGTGAGGAAACAGCAGGGCTCTGGTGCTACTTTGATGCTTGTGGAGCAATTAGTGCTGTCGGGTCTACAGCGAGCCACACAGCGTGCCTGCACCAGTGCAGCATCGGTTTATTGGTTTAAAATGATATTCAAGCACAATTGTTTTAACTTCTCAAATGGTGCTGTCATTGCCAACGCTTGGCCAACTGACCCATGGCATTACACATACATGTGCTCTGCCTATGAACCATGAGACAGTACATACTAGTGCTAGGCTCACACATTGGTTGGTATGGACCCCAAAATCCTGCTAAAACTTTGCTTGTGTGCATCGCCAACTGGCCAGAGATGCCTGCACTTCAGGCCAGTCACAGGCACCTTTTTTCCAAGCCATGGAATAGGATTTCTGAGAGCAATGGCTTTGCAAGACCAGAATGGGACTGTAATTATTCAAAAACTCCAGAACTAATGCTGATGTTTCGTGGTTGCTTTGGATAAATATATCTACTTCTCTATTTCTAGCTGTCTAGTTCTGTCTCTTTCATATACACAAGCCCTTATCCTTGCTAACTATTGTTCTTTTCTGTATGCCCCTCTCTCAACCACCCCTGTTCTATTTTATCACTCTTTCTCTCTCCTTTTCTGTCTTCCCTTCTCTCTCTACCCATGACCGTCAGTGTATTCATGATATCCATTCCTCGTATAATGCATTCTATGAGCATCCAAAAGGTATGATGGTTATAAACTGAAAGAAGACTGTGTCCAATGTGCCATGTTTCAGGTTTTCAAGCTTTTATCATAGGTTTTGGATCTCCAAGGGGTCCGTAGAACATACACAGATCAGCTAATGCACTTCAATACAGAGTTACAAAACCTTTAGAAATGCATTTCATTTACTGGAAAAAATAACAGCTGTTGAATGTTAGACCTGGCCTATTTTGGTGTGGTTTCCCCTGACGTTTTGCTTCTGGCTTCCTGTTTTTGACAATGTGCTGAAAATTGTTTTTGCTGGCTTTAGGACTTTACCACTGCTGACCAGTGCAAAAGTGCAAGTGCTCTGTGTCTAAAAGGTAATGGCATTTGGTTTCTCCATGATTGGTGTAGTTGATTTACTGATAGGTCCCTAGTAGAGTGCACTACATGTGCCCAGGGCCTGTACATCAAATGCTACTAGTGGGCCCGCTGTACTGATTGTGCCACCCACATGTGTCGCCCTTCAAACATGTCTCAGCCCTGCCACTGCAGAGCCTGTGTGCGCAGTTTTAAACTGCCATGTCGACCTGGCAAGTTCACCTATTTGCCAGGCCCAAACCTTCCCTTTTATAACATGTAAGACATTACAGCCAGGCCTATCTCTCCTATAGGTTAGCATTGGAGCTGCCTTGTACCACTGTTCAAGAGTAACTTCCAATTGGAAGCAGATAAAAAATTGGAGTTTGGTGTCTCTGGACTCACAATTTAAAAACACATCTTTTAGTGAAGTTGGTTTTTATATTGCAAGTACGAAAATGCCCCTTTTAGAAAGTTGGCATGTTCTTACTTTAACAAATCTGTGCCTCGGCCTGTCCCTAGAATACACTTTGTGAATTCAGTCTAGACTGTCACACACAAAGGTAGCTGAGGTGTGCCCTGCATATCCTGATGGCCTATCACCAGGTTGATGAGCCTTCCTGAGCTAGAGTGGTGGGAGGAGCTGACATTTGCACCTGAATAGGGCTGCACCTGTCCCCACACAAAGAGCTGCACACCCCCTGTAGTGTTTGTGGAGCCAGGGCCAGGAAGGGCAGGGTCTTGTGCACTACAAAGACCTTTCCTGGAAGTATCCTTACTTCAAAGGTTAGAATGGGTATAAGTACTGGACCTCTGACACCATATACTCAGGGCACTTCTGGACTGAGGACTTTCTGGCAGGAAGAAGAGCTGTTGTGCTGCCAAGAGGGACTGCCACTTTGCTGCTTGCTTTGCTGTGATGGCCAGCTGCCTGCTGCTTCATGCCTGGGAGTGAAAGGACTGGACTTTACTCTCTACATCCTGCTTTTTAAGGCTCTCCAAGGTCTTGACTGAGCTTGCCTCCTGGTAGTGAAGTCTTAGGGACATCAAAGACTTTGCCTGCATCATGCTACCAGAACCTGGGCTCCTCTGCTGTGAGTCCTGACCTGCCAAGTGGTGCCAAATCCAGTCTTGGGCCTTTGGAGGTGAATTTGGTGCTTCAACCAAGAAATCGACTCCAAAGCGTCAGTTCAGAACTGGCGCATCCCTGCAAAACCGGCACATCGCTGCTTCCTGCACCAAAGCCATGGGCACCACTTGCCAAGTGCGTGACGCATTGACCTCGAATTTCAAAGCAGCCCAGACTTTGCCACAGCACCTCTAAAGAACCGCCACTGCGAGAGTCTCGAGCACTGCCTCACCGAGGTCTGTGACCCACCGCTCCGACTCCGACACAGCCCCAGCCCTGCTTGGCTTTAGCCTTCAGCCCAGAGGTTTGACTTTGATGCCATAGAAGCGACGCATCGCGCTGTGATATCAATGCATCGTCGATGCTGCATCGCCTCCAGGAACCGAGGCCTTGCACCAGAAAACGGCGCATCACCTCCTCTGCGCAACGCGTCGTCCCCCGGTGTTACAGCTTCAACAACCTTACACCGCATTCAGGAACCGACGCATCACCTGCATCCGCGACGCTGCACCTCCTGTGTGCCATGCAATGTCTTCGATTTGCGACGTATCCAAGGTACTGTAAGGGTTTTTGCATGACTCCAGATAACCCCAGTTAGAGCTATTGACTTCTAAGCACAGCATTTTGATTTAATCCTTAAAAATTCATATCTTGATTAGTGTATGTTGGATTTTGTCGTTTTGGTCTTGTTTTCGTCAGATAAATATTGCTTTTTGTTCTAAACTGGTGTGGAGTACTTTTGTGGTATTTTCACTGTGTTACTGTGTGTGTGCACAAATAGTTTACACATTGCTTGGCGGACTATCTTTTCTCTCGACTACAGCTGGTCCAGAATGCGGCTGCCAAATTGGTATGCAACAAGAGTAAGTACAGCTCAGCTTCTGAGTGTATGAGGACACTCCACTGGCCTACAGTCAGACAAAGGGACAAATTTAAGCTGTTGAGTCATGCATATAAAGTCTTACATCATCTTGGACCCAGAATTCTCCAAGACAGAGTCAAATTCTATGCACCCACTCGAAATCTGAGGTCACGCCATCAGGCGCGAGCAGTAACCAAACGTATCAGGAAGTCCAGAGCGGGGGTCGTTCCTTCTCTCATCTTGCTGCAACACTCTGGAACGAACTTCCTCTTGAACTCCGACTCACGGACAACTACACGGGGTTTAGGAAAAAACTAAAACGCATCTTTTCCCAAAAACTAAAAACGCATCTTCTTCCCAAGGACTGACTCATCACCCAGGAACCCTTCCCTGGAACCCTCTCATGTAGGATGTGCTCTCCTTAGCGCCGTGATATCCTTACGGATGAATGTTACGCTTTATAAATAAATAAATAAATAAATTGCTTCTTTAGTTTAGCCTGACTGCTCTGTGCCAAGTTACCAGAGGGTGAGTACAGGTAAACTTTTAGTGTGTACTACACTTACCCCGACTAGAGTGTGGGTCCCTGCTTGAATAGAGTGCATACCTCTGCCAACTAGAGACCCCATTTCTAACATTGAGCTTCATCAATAGAATGTGCATTAGATTTTATTAAAAATTAACGGCAAGGGAAGTGCAATGCAGAACAAACAAACATTACATGATTTAAAAATTGAATATCATTTTTGCATAAACCAAAAACTCTTTTGTCAACAGGTACATTTTTCAAAGAACTAGTTAAACCTTTCAATGATAATATATACATTCTTAATAAAAAAACCTGGAGCAAGCACCGAATTCCATGATCTCAATTCCAGGCTGAAAATGGCTGTGGTCTTTTCAGGACATAGGATACGACAATAAAGGATACTTTTCCTTTTTTGAACAAAAGCCAATATGTAGCCCAGCGGTAATGCTGCCTGCCTCCTTTTTCAAAAAACCTTTTAATTGTACCATAGATATGCCCTCTAAAACATCCTGTTGTATCTGAAATAACTTCAGTGCATAAGAAAAAGTTCTGAAAAAAAGGTATTTTCCCTTTTCTTATTAAAGATTTCTAAACACATTAAGGGGCACATGCATCAATGTAGGCTTTTGCGATTCCTTAATTGCAATTATTAAGGAATCGCAATTAAGGAATTGCAAAAGCCTATGCACGTAGGAATCGCTATAAAATTAGCGATTCCTAAACATTCCTTAATTGCGACTCGCAAATTGCGAGTCGCAATTAAGGAATGCCTTCCCATTCATTCCTATGGGCCTACAGGCCCATAGGAATGAATGGGAAATTGCATGCGCAATTTGCGAGTACCAATAGGTACTCGCATATTGCGCATGCAATTTCAAGGGTGCAAGGGTGTCAAAAGGACACCCTGTTGCACCCCTGAAATTGATCTGTGCACACATGTTGCACACACACGTTGCACACACACATACCCCAAGGGCATGTGTGTGTGTAACCTACAACTTTGAAAAATGCACTTTAGTGCATTTTTCAAAGTTTTAGCAAATTACCATCAAGTTCAAATTGATGGTAATTTGCGGCCCCTATTAGCGAAATCGCTATTTGCGATTTCATCATGCATTGCAATTAACGAATCGCAAGTTGCGATTCCTTAAATGTAATCGCAATTTAAGAAATCGCAAAAAATTGCCATTTCTTAAATTGCGAGAGGCTTACAGTTTGATGAATCGCAGAAGCCCTTTTTGCGGGCGCAAACGGCCGATTTTTTGCGTATCGCACCGTTTGCGCTCGCAAAAAAGGTTGATGCATGTGCCTGTAAATTCCTTAAGGTGTTCTCTTCAAATCAAGAGTAAACAGAAAACCCATTGAAGTACAGCAGATAGCGCCTGCACAAAGGTACCACTCAAACCAAGTTCCATCTTAATGGCTTGGGTAGCTGCAAGTGTGTTCAAATTGAACAATTTAAGGAGAGTTTGGCCCTCGATTACAACCATAAAATTCAATTTTTTGCATTTCAATTATTTCCGTGGCTCATAAGAGAGTTGTGGAAACGTTTAGATGGTAAACCAATTAAATGGACTAAATGCCTGCGTCCTAAGGCATTATAAAATGCACATAGGGCGTTAGCATGGGAAATTGCCTTACTGGAAATAAATTGAATGCGTTCTTTTTATTTAGAATGCTGGAGAAAATTATCTCAAATAAAGATAAGCTTTCACAACTTCCAAATTTTCATTACCTACTTCACATTTAAACTTAATTTTCTCCTATATCTTTTGCCTTTAAAAAACAGGACTTTTTTGTATTACTTTTTAACAAATGGCAACTCGCATAATGTTGACGACGAATCAAAGGTTTTTCGAGGCCTTTAGGAGTAAGATCAACAAATACAATGTTGTATGCATATAAAAAGCAGGGAATCGTAGGGTACCCTATTTTAGATGCATCACACTTGCAGTCGAATAAAGCCTGAGGTACATCATGAATACATAGAGAAAACAATAAAGGAGCTATCAGGCACCCCCTGTTTAAGACCATTATGTGTAGAAATTCTGGTCCAAATGCCCTGGTCTCCACCTAGGGTCACCTGGCACCAGGTGGAAGAGTGCAATGCTATACTTAGCCTTAATAAATTCTCAAATATGCTTTAACGGAACACTTTTTTCCAAAGCGTTTGTCTGTCTACTCTACATGGTCAAACACGGTGGAAAAATCTATGAAGGCAGCATTAAGAAATTGACCACGAATTGTGACATAGTTTTCTAAAATCAATTGCAACGTAGCTATATTATTCAAGGTGCAATAACCTGCTTTTTCAATAGGGATTATCTTTTTCTCGGCCACCCAGTCATGCAGAAGTTTAAGAATACATTTAGCGCATATCTTCCCAACAGAAGCGAGTACGGCAAGCTGTTTATGATTATTCAGGCGATTACCTGAGCCCTTTTTATGGAAAGGCACAATAATACATCCAGACCATGATTCTGGGATTACCAAACCAATGGGGTTCAAAAAGTAGACCTGAGAGATGCTTCCTTCTTTATTACCAGGACTGAATTTCATTGGGTCCCATTGCCCCCTTTGATCTTGCACCGTGACTGAAACCTTCAATCTGTTCTGTTGGGGGGCATATACGAGATTAGTAACTACAGGAAAATATATGGATGCTAGCAAGATATCAGAAGTTATAGAGTTAGAGTCATACACTTCGGTAATATAATTAGTCCAATCGCCTTCATTGATTGGGATTGGCATTGATCTAAACCTATTACCGCGGCCATTAGCAATAATCTTCCAAAATGTTTCTGTATCGTTTTGAAATCACAGCCTCGCCTAAATCGCTCCACTTGTGATCACAATATAGGGTCTTTTGAACAGCATTCTGTCTAGCTTTTTGTCTTTTTAAGAGGCTCATTACTTAATTCCTCTCAGACCGATAATACAAAAACTGCCTTCTAGTTAATCTATTGATCTCTCTAGTTGGAAATTGTACAGTTGGTGACCATTTCCTAGGTGTTTTCTTATTGCATATTGCCAAAGAATAACTTCATGTGTGAATCATATTGTGTACGTAAGTCTTAATACAAAGCTTGCATATCCACGGTAATTACTTTGAACTTTTCTCATAAGGCTGCTGTTTGTTCTAGTTTACCAATGAGTTCTCCCATTTACCCTACTTAAATACACTACATCCCCCTTGATATTCCAAGACCTCAATCCTACTAACTGGAAATTCACACAAAATCAAAAATGGCCTGTTGGACTTGGCCCTTTTGCAGGGTCATCTCAGAACTGTTTGCCTTCCTCTTGGTATTTTTTCTGACCTGGTGTTGGTGGTTTTAGGACTCTGGGCACTTTATCACTGCTGTTCAGTGCTAAAGTGCATGTGCTCTCTATGGTAAAAGTGGTAAGATTGGTCTACACCTGTTTGGCGTATTTAATTTACCTATCAGTCCCTTGGAAAGTGGTATCTCATATACCCGGAGCCAGTAAATTAAATGCTACTGGTGGGCTTGCAGAGCTACTTGCGCCACCCACCAAAGTAGCCTTTCAAACCTGTCTCAGGCCTCTGCCATCGCAGGGCCAGTGTGCGCAGTTTACTGCCGCTGTGACGTGGCACATAAAGTGGGAAAAGGTGTGGCGCAGCAGCCAGGGCACCTGACTCCGGACCACGGGGCTCATGGTTCGATCCCCGGTGCCGGCGGCAGGCAAGCCCAGCACCATGTGACTCTGGGCAATAGCTTGCTTAATCTTCCAGACGGTCCCCAGCGCCTTGACACCCTCGGGTAATTGTTCGCGCTTTACAAATACTGGATTGCACGTCTGTGACTCCCCTTTTACTACATATCAGTCACCCCTAAGGTACGCCCGGTGAGAAGGTGGCCTGGTATATGCTGTCCACTAATTAAAGTGGGCACCTTGTACCAGTCCACACGACCCTTATGATGTATGAGGTCAAAGATAACCTTTAGAAAGCTATCCTAGTGGTAGCTGTGGAGAGCAGCCTTCAGGCTTAATCTTGAAGGAATGTAAAACAGCTTGTTTTACCAGAATATCACCTCCTGAATGACCAAATGAAAGGAGAACCACACAGTAGTTATATAAAAATATGTATTTATTAATATAACACTCTCTACTAATCTCTACATGAGATTAGAACACAAAGCACACAATCCTGAATCAATAGAACATTCGTAAGTAGCACAATACACAGCGGGCTCCAGGAGGAGACCGAACCATTTACTAAAAAAATGGTATAACAATCACGACTTGACTAGACACAGGGCCTAGAGCACGTAGAATCGCTGGGACCCCAAGGAACCACCCAAGGCTGTGACACAGGGCGCCCACGGAGGACGGGTGCAGTGAGGAAACACGACTGCGTGCTCCGTGCAACTCTATGGGAAAGTCGCAGTTGGAAAGTTACAGTTTAAGGACACTTCTACGAGGACTTCAAGCAAACCCTTTGGAACATAAGAGGTTCTAGAGCCAAGACACCAGTGAGTACCGAGGTACCCGTGTTACCTATCCCAGAGGAGCCGGGTGCATAGGGGTCAAGTGGTGTCGGAAACCTTCGTCGTTTTCAATGGAGAGTTGCGAAGAAGTACTGCTGCCAGGAAGGCGAAGAGTGTCCGGTGGAATCCAAGCCTGGATTCTAGGTGAGAGGAACCTGAAAGCAGAGGGGACAGAGTCTGGGTCACTTCAGGTGACCAAGGGCTCGGTAGACGAATGCCCACCGATGTCGGGTGCTTCAGGTGTGAAGAAAGGATGCTTGACTCTGCAGCCACGAGGACCAGGAGATGTCAAGAACAACCAGGACCTGGAAATGAGCTGTCCCACAAAGGATGTCGAGTGCTGAGGGGTCGGTGTCCGGCTGGAGCACCAACAAGCCTTGGCAAATGCAACCCAAGCAGGAAGGACAAACAGGTTACGGTGTGGACCAGCAAGGTCCAGGGGACTCTCCAAGCAATGGGGAGTCAGGGCACGTCTGGAGCAACCAGAGAAGCCCAAGAACAAACAAGGTGACCCTCACCAGGACCCACAGGCCAACGGACCAGGGATCGCGAGGAGACCTCGAGCGAATTTACAAAGCACCAGCCCACAGAGCACTCGGTGAGTGGAGGCTGGATATCTTCAGTGCAAATGCTGCTCGGGGTCAGGACTACACGGAGTCCAAAGCACAAGCTCAGGTATTTCAACAAGCATATGCTCGTGCAAATGTACGCGGTGCACAGGGGTTCGGGTTGCAAGGTCCCCACGAGGGATACTGGTCTCTGAATCGCTGAGAGGTCAGATCAACCTCAGGGACCTTCGGGAACCCACCTCCTGTGTGGCTGAAATCTTCGTAGTCTGCAGGAGCTCTGGAGATGCAAGCCAGTCAGATGCACTTAGGTGCCTGCTACTGCAGGGGAGTAACTCCTTTACTCCAAGGGAGATTCTTCAGTCGTCCAGCGTCGTGCAGACAGTCGAAGTACTTGGTTTCTTCTTAGCAGAATCTTGTCCTGGTAAAATCAAAAGTCCTGTAGCCAGGTATCCCACTTTATACCCACGGGAAAGGGTTGGAAAGATTCTGGGGACTCTCCTAGGGGAGGGGCAGGACAGAGGGGTGGCTACACCCCTGTCCTTTGTCCAGTTTCGCGCCAGAGCAGGAGCCAATGGCTCCCAGAACTGGTTTGAGCTGGATTATGCACAGGGACACCAAATGTGCCCCCAGTGCAGACTTTCTGGCACTCTCAGAGTGCACCCACCCAGCCCCAATACACTAAACCCTGTCTGGGAGGTGGTCACACCTCCCTGTGACAGGATGCCTATTGTCATGCCTTCCTCTACTCGAGCTTGGCACAGCAGCAGGAGAGCAGAATCGTGTCTGTGGCTGGCAGCGTCCATTTTGTGCTGCCCGGGTCGAGAAAGCTGGTACCGGGTAGACCGGTGACCCAAAGTAGTGGTTTCAGAAGGGTGGAATCATACCTCCCACACCAGTTACTGGTGTGGAGGTATGATTCCAAGGTGTTTGACACCAAACACGACATGGTTCTAAGCAGCCGTTTTAAAGTTAGCATTTACCACGAGGTTATAATGCAACTTAACCTATATGTCTGGCTGCATCACTGACAACCCCGGAGAATGGACTCCGAAGGCTGCAGATGGGCTCTGCTCATGCAGGGGCACCCTCTCACGTAAGACCCAGCACCCTGCCTTCAGGCTTGATAAGGACTGCCATAGGGGTGACTGATAGGTTTTTAAGTGTAGTGATTTAGATAGATATAGTGAACCTATATCTAAGTAAGTGGTGCAAGCACCAGCTTACACAGGCTGCTGTAGCAGACCTGTTGTGTCATTTTGAATGGCCTCTCATGGGTGGCATAATACATGCTTCAGCCCATGGGAGGCCTCTGGGGTACCTATGCCCTGGGTACATGGTGTACCATATACTAGGGACTTATAAGGGTACCCCAGTATCCAATCTGGAGTGTACCTAAAGTACATACATAGCAACTTAAGGGAGAAAGCAGATAGACTGGGGTCCTGGTTAGCAGGATCCCAGTCAGACTAGTCCAAAACAGTGAGACATCAGCAAAAAGTGGGGGTAACCATAAGAAGCAGATCCTATTTTCCTACACAACCCCCCCAAACACAAGGACATTAAACTAACCTTGACCAGTTGAGTCTTCATGTTCTAAGTGGAAATATCTGGAGGGTCCATCTGCATTGGCATGGTTACTCCCAGGTCTATGTTCCACAGTATAGTCCATCCCCTGTAGGGAAATGGACCACCTCAAGAGTTTGGGGTTTTCACCCTTCATCTGTTTTAGCCATAAGAGGGGCTTATGGTCTGTCTGAACAATGAAGTGAGTGCCAAACAGGTATGGCCTCTGCTTCTTCAGAGCCCAAACCATAGCAAAGGCTTCCCTCTCAATAGCTGACCAACGTTTCTCTCTGGGGGTCAGCCTTCTGCTTATGAAAGCTACTGACTGATCCTGACCATCCTCATTCAATTGTGATAACACAGCCCCTACCCCCAATTCAGATGCATCTGTTTGAACAATGAATTGCTTGGAATAATCAGGACTCTGCAGAATGGGAGCAGTGCACATGGACTGCTTCAGGTCATCAAATGCCTTTTGACAGCTAACTGTCCACTGAACTTTCTTAGGCATTCTTTCGGAAGTTAAGTCATTCAAAGGGGTCACTATGGAGCCATATCCTTTGACAAACCTCCTGTAGTACCCAGTCAGGCCCAAGAAAGCTCTGACCTGAGTCTGGGTAGTTGGGGCAACCCAATCCATGATGGTTTGGATTTTGCTCTGCAGTGGTTGAACCTGGCCTCCACCCACAAGGTGGCCCAGGTACACAACCTTACTCTGCCCTATCTGGCACTTGGTGGCCTTGATAGTGAGGCCTGCTTTCTGCAGGGCCTCCAGAACATTTGTCAGGTGGACCAGGTGATCCTCCCAGGTGGAGCTAAAGACAGCAATATCATCAATATAAGCTGCACTATAGGCTTCCAGACCTGTGAGAACTTTATTCACCAGCCTTTGAAATGTGGCAGGTGCATTCTTCAAGCCAAAAGGCATCACCACAAATTGGTAGTGCCCACTAGGGGGTTGAGAATGCTGTTTTTGGTTTAGATTCCTCAGCTAATCTGATTTGCCAGTAACCAGCTGTCAGGTCAAATGTACTTAGGAATTTGGCAGAGGCCAAAGTGTCAATAAGTTCATCTGCCCTTGGAATTGGATGAGCATCAGTCCTAGTAACTACATTGCGTCCCCTGTAGTCAACACAGAACCCCATCTCTCTCTTACCACCCTGGGTGTGAGGTGTTGGTACTAAGACTACTGGGCTAGCCAAGGGCTATCTGAGGGCTCAATCACTCCCAGTTACAAAATTTTCTGGACTTCAGTCCTGATACAGTCCCTGACATGATCAGGTTGCCTGTAAATCATATTTTTAACAGGCAGACTGTCACCTGTGTCCACCTCATGTGTACACCAGGTAGTCTGACTTGGAGTCAGTGAAAACATGTGTCTGTACTGATTGAGGACCTTCCTACAATCAGTCTGTTGCTGTTCAGTGAGGCTGCCTGCCAAGGCTGCACCATCAACTGAACCATCATCAGGGTTCTGTGAGAGGAGGTCAGGGAGTGGATCACTCTCTTCCTCCTGTCCCTCATCAGTAGCCATGAGCAAGCCCATGTCTGCCCTATCCACATATGGCTTGAGCCTGTTCACATGGAGCACCCTGTGGGGGCTCCTAGGAGTTCCAAGGTCCACCAGGTAGGTAACCTCTCCCTTCTGCTCAAGAATGGTATGGGGCCCACTCCACTTGTCTTGGAGAGCTGCTGGGGCCACAGGCTCCAACACCCACACCTTCTGTCCTGGCTGATACACAGTCAAAACAGCCTTTTGGTCATGCCAGGCCTTTTGCAATTCCTGGCTAGCCTCAAGGTTTTTGGATGCCTTATTCATGTACTCAGCCATCCTGGAGCGGAGACCAAGTACATAGTCCACTATGTCCTGTTTAGGTGGTTTGAGAGGTAACTCCCATCCCTCCTTAACCAAACATAAGGGACCCCTAACTGGATGTCCAAACAGAAGTTCAAAAGGGCTGTAGCCAACCCCCTTCTGAGGAACCTCTCTGTAGGCAAAGAGAAGGCAGGGCAAAAGGATATCCCATGTACGCCTGAGCTTGTCAGGGAGACCTTTTATCATGCCCTTGAGGGATTTGTTGAATCTCTCAACTAACCCATTGCATTGTGGGTGATAGGGTGTGGTGAATTTGTAATTCACTCCACACTCCTTCCACATAGCAGTAAGATAACCAGACATCAAGTTTGCATCTCTGTCTGATACCACCTCCTTAGGGAAACCCACCCTGGGAAAGATTCCCAGGAGGGCCCTGGCCACAGCAGGAGCTGTGGTGGTCCTAAGGGGTATTGCTTCTGGATACCTAGTGGCATGGTCCACCACCACTAGTATGAACCTGTGTCCAGATGCAGTTGGAGGAACCATGGGACCAACAATGTCAATCCCAACCCTCTCAAAGGTAACCCCCACCACGTGGTAGTGGTATCAGAGGGGCCTTTGTAGTACCACCTGCCTTACCACTGGCTTGGCAAGTGATACAGGAGCGACAAAACTCCTTTGTGTCTTCTGACATGTGAGGCCAGTGAAAGTGAGGGACAAGCCTGTCCCAGGTCTTGCTTTGGCCTAAGTGTCCTGCTAATGGGATGTCATGTGCCAGTGTTAATAGGAAGCCTCTAAACTTCAGAGGTATAACCAACCTCTTGGTAGCACCAGGCTTGGGGTCTCTACCCTCTGAATATAGAAGTCCATCATCCCAGTAGATCCTGTGGGACCCACTGGCACTCCCAGTAGCCTCAGCAGCAGCTTGCTGTCTGAGGGGTTCAAGAGAGGGGCAGTTCAGCTGCTCCTGGTCAGTTCTGCCCTGGAAGGGCCCCCTGTCCCCAAGAACTCAACCTGGTCAGGTTCAAGTTCCTCTGAGACAGTTCCTTCACAGGGACTGAGATCATCTCCCTCAGGAGACTGATCCTCACTCTGAGGCAGGGGAAGACACTGCCTTACCCCTACTGCTCCTTCTCTTGGAAGGCACCTGGTCCATCATTTCAGGATCCAGGGCCTGTTCAGTGGAAGACATTTTTGCCTGTGACCTAGTCATGGCAAACACATCTGCAGGGATGCCCAACATTTCTGCATGTGTCCTGAGTTCAACTTCAGCCCAAGCTGAAGTCTCCAAATCATTGCCCAACAAGCATTCCACAGGGAGGTCTGAGCTAACCACAACCTTCTTAGGGCCAGTTACCCCTCCCCAGGTGAAATTCACAACTGCCAAGGAATGGTCTGTCCTGACATTGCTAGCATTGGTCACTTGGTACATCTCACCAAGTATGATCTGGTCAGGGCCCACAAGATCTTTTGTCACCATTGTGACACTTGCAGCTGTGTCCCTGTATGCCATGGCCTCCTTACCATTGATTAAAGGCTGTTGTCTGTACTTCCCCAGGTTACTGGGACTGACAAATAAGGAGGCAATATCCATGCCTCCATCACAGACCAAAACAGCCTGAGTTGGAATTCTGACTAGGCCAGAATCCATCTCAGATCCCAAGGTTAACCCTACTATTCCCTTGTTCTGCGTACCACCACTTGAGACTGTGCTAGGGGGGACAGTTGCCTTAGGGGCAGTGGTGGTAGGAGTGGAATCCTTGGCCCTTGGACAATTGGCATCCTTTGTCCAATGGGTCTTCTCTTTACAGATATGACACCAAAGTTTCCTTTTGCCTTTACCCTTGTTAGATTGTGACTCCCCCCCAGATACAGGTTTTTTGGGGCCCTTGTGAAGACTTCTGGTCTTTACCCTTCTCCCCACCCTTATCTGGAGTTTTAGCATCTTGCTTCTTTTGGTCACCACCTTGATTCTGAGTTTTCTGCTTCACCCTGGTCCTGACCCATTTGTCTGCCTTCTTACACAATTCTTGGGGAGAGGTCAGATCAGAATCAACCAAGTACTGATGCAACAACTGGTTTTGGCAATTATTAAGGATCTGCTCCCTCATAATTAAATTGTACAATCCCTTAAAATCATTCACTTTACTGCCAAGTAACCAGCCTTCCAGAGCCTTAGTAGCACAATCTACAAAGTCTACCCAGTCCTGAGTCTGTGCCTTCTGGGTGTCTCTGAACTTAATCCTGTATTGTTCAGTGGTTAAGCCAAACCCATCAATGAGAGCACTCTTCAGGACTGAATAATTGTCAGCATCCTCTTCTCTAACAGTGAGGAGCTTATCTCTACCTTTGTCAGCAAAGGAGAGCCACAAGATAGCTGCCCACTGCTCCTGAGGGACCCTCTGTACCCTACAGGCCCTCTCCAGTGCAGTTATCCATTTGTGGATGTCATCCACACTTTGGTAGGGAGGGACTATCTTGTTCAGGTTCCTATGATCATGAGTATACTCCTTAGCCCTAGGGACACTGTTGCTGCCACCATGGGACTCTAGTCCCAATCTCTTTGTAGCTCTCTGGAGCTCTAGGGATTCCCTGTCTAGGGCCAACTGCTCCTTCTTAAGCCTAAGCTTGATTTTCTCAAGCTCCAGAAGTTGGCACTGTCTCTCATAAGAGGATTCCCTCTTATTTGAGATGGAAGTCCCTACAGAAGTTCCTGAGTGCTGAGATTCTACAGAGGGAGATCTAGATCTCCTAGGTAAACTCTGTACTCTTCCTGGTGGAGTAAACAGAGGGCCACTGGGGCCTTCTCCTCCACCTGAAGGAAGCTCTATGTTGCCCAGGTTAGAATCATCTTGATTCTCCTGGCCAGGGTTTGAATCCAGGTCAAAGAAGGTTTCACTTCCTGGCCTTTCCTCATTCCCTGCCCCACCTACTCTATCTACCTCATCAGAACCTGGGGTCTTCCTAAGGTCATCCAAGAGCAAAATCTCAATGAGACGTTGGGTGTTTGCACCTCTCCCTGTCCTCAACTTCCTAGACACACACATGGCTTTCGATTCCTGGAATGTGAGGCCATTGTACCTAGTTGGCAGAGAGCCACTGGCTTCTCCTCTAGAAGACATACTAGTGTTATGTGGTGTAGGCACCTACCTAACCTAGTGGAGACTAAACTCTCTTGAGTTGGAGAAAGGGTGTGCTAGACCCTTGACTTACCCAACTCCAAGTTCAGTAGAACTTACTTATTCAAATCTTGATGTATTATATGTGCCTGATACTTAGTGGTTTTCAGTTAATCACTCAATGAGATTTATCAAGTAAAACAATAGCAAGCTTGAATCCCAACCTCTGCACAACAATGTGAGAAGGTGGCCTGGTATATGTTGTCCACTAATTAAAGTGGGCACCTTGTACCAGTCCACACAACCCTTATGATGTATGAGGTCAAAGATAACCTTTAGAAAGCTATCCTAGTGGTAGCTGTGGAGAGCAGCCTTCAGGCTTAATCTTGAAGGAATGTAAAGCAGCTTGTTTTACCAGAATATCACCTCCTGAATGACCAAATGAAAGGAGAACCACACAGTAGTTATATAAAAATATGTATTTATTAATATAACACTCTACTAATCTCTACACGAGATTAGAACACAAAGCACCCAATACTGAATCAATAGAACATTCGTAAGTAGCACAATACACAGCGGGCTCCAGGGGGAGACCGAACCATATACTAAAAAAATGGTATAACAATCACGACTTGACTAGACACAGGGCCTAGAGCACGTAGAATCACTGGGACCCCAAAGAACCACCCAATGCAGTGACACAGGGCGCCCACGGAGGACGGGTGCAGTGAGGAAACACGACCGCGTGCTCCGTGCAACTCTATGGGAAAATCTCGGTTGTAAAGTTACAGTTTAAGGACACTTCTACGAGGACTACGAGCACACCCTTTGGAACATAAGAGGTTCTAGAGCAAACACACCAGTGAGTACTGAGGTACCTGTGTTACCTATCCGAGAGGAGCCGGGTGCATAGGGGTCAAGTGGTGTCGGAAACCTTCGTCGTTTTCAATGGAGAGTTGCGAAGAAGTACTGCTGCCAGGAAGGCGAAGAGTGTCCGGTGGAATCCAAGCCTGGATTCTAGGTGAGAGGAACCTGAAAGCAGAGGGGACAGAGTCTGGGTCACTTCAGGTGACCAAGGGCTCGGTAGACGAATGCCCACCGATGTCGGGTGCTTCAGGTGTGAAGAAAGGATGCTTGACTCTGCAGCCACGAGGACTAGAAGACGTCGAGGATGACCAGGACCCAGAGGTGTGCTGTTCCACAAAGGATGTCAAGTGCTGAGGGGTCGGTGTCTGGCTGGAGCACCAACAAGCCTTGGCAAATGCAACCCACGCAGGAAGGACAAACAGGTTACGGTGTGGACCAGCAAGGTCCAGGGGACTCTCCAAGCAATGGGGAGTCAGGGCACGTCTGGAACAACCAGGGAAGCCCAAGAACAAACAAGGTGACCCTCGCCAGGACCCACAGGCCAACGGACCAGGGATCGCGAGGAGACCTCGAGTGAATTTACAAAGCACCAACCCACAGAGCACTCGGTGAATGGAGGCCGGATATCTTCAGTGCAAATGCTGCTCGGGGTCAGGACTACACGGAGTCCAAAGCACAAGCTCAGGGATTGCCAACAAGCATATGCTCGTGCAAATGTATGCAGTGCACAGGGGTTCGCGTTGCACGGTCCCCACGAGGGATACTGGTCTCAGAATCTCTGAGAGGTCAGATCAACCTCAGCGATCTTCGGGAACCCACCTCCTGTGTTGCTGAAATCTTCGGAGTTTGCAGGAGCTCTGGAGATGCAAGCTGGTCAGATGCGCTTAGGTGCCTGCTACTGCAGGGGAGTAACTCCTTTACTCCAAGGGAGATTCTTCAGTCATCCAGCGTCGTGCAGACAGTCGAAGTACTTGGTTTCTTCTTAGCAGAATCTTGTCCAGGTAAAATCTAAAGTCCTGTAGCCAGGTATCCCACTTTATACCCACGGGAAAGGGTTGGAAAGATTCTGGGGACCCTCCTAGAGGAGGGGCAGGACAGAGGGGTGGCTACACCCCTGTCCTTTGTCCAGTTTTGCGCCAGAGCAGGAGCCAATGGCTCCCAGAACGGGTTTGAGCTGGACTATGCACAGGGACACCAAATGTGCACCCAGTGCAGACTTTCTGGCACTCTCAGAGTGCACCCACCCAGCCCCAATACACTAAACCCTGTCTGGGAGGTGGTCACACCTCCCTGTGACAGGATGCCTATTGTCATGCCTTCCTCTGCTCGAGCTTGGCTCAGCAGCAGGAGAGCAGAATCGTGTCTGTGGCTGGCAGCGTCCATTTTGTGCTGCCCGGGTCGAGAAAGCTGGTACTGGGTAGACCGGTGACCCACAGTAGTGGTTTCAGAAGCGTGGAATCATACCTCCGACACCAGTTATTATGATTCCAAGGTGTTTGACACCAAACACAACATGTTTCTAAGCAGCCGTTTTAAAGTTAGCATTTACCGCAAGGTTATAATGCAACTTAACCTATATGTCTGGCTGCATCACTGACAACCCTGGAGGATGGTCTCCGAAGGCTGCAGAGGGGCTCTGCTCATGCAGGGGCCCCCTCTCATGTAAAACCCAGCACCCTGCCTTCAGGATTGATAAGGCCTGCCATAGGGGTGACTGATAGGTTTTTAAGTGTAGTGATTTAGATAGATATAGTGAACCTATATCTAAGTAAGTGGTGCAAGCACCAGCTTACACAGGCTGCTGTAGCAGACCTGTTGTGTCATTTTGAATGGCCTCTCATGGGTGGCATAATACATGCTTCAGCCCATGGGAGGCCTCTGGGGGACCTATGCCCTGGGTACATGGTGTACCATATACTAGGGACTTATAAGGGTACCCCAGTCTCCAATCTGGAGTGTACCTAAAGTACATACATAGCAATTTAAGGGAGAAAGCAGATAGACTGGGGTCCTGGGTAGCAGGATCCCAGTCAGACTAGTCCAAAACAGTGAGACATCAGCAAAAAGTGGGGGTAACCATAAGAAGCAGATCTTACTTTCCTATAGGCTCTAGCTAGCCCTATTGGCAGGGTGCGCTGTAGGTAAAAGGTAGGATGTGCCTTAACTGTGTGGCATGTCCTGGTAGTGACAAACAGCCATTTTGGTTTCTCACTACTGTGAGGCTGCCCTCTCATAGGAATGCATTGGGGATTCCCTGATATGTGTTTCAGTGGTAATTCCTGACATGAGAGGAGTAACATGATCAAGTTTGGTATGTTTGGAATAGTGGTAATAAATGCTGCGTAATGGTGTTCGCAGATTTATTATCACTATTTTAGAAATGCCACTTTTAGATGTGGGCATTTCTGTGTACTATGTGTCTTTGTGCCTGCCTGTTGTGTATTGCATGTCTGTGTCTGGAGTGACAGAGACTGGGGAGGTGCAGTGGCTCCAGAGGGGCTGGGTGAGTCAGCGCTAGGCAGAATAGGCCGGACTGCATTTGGAGTGGTGGGAGGAGTAGCACCTGAACCTGAATAGGACTGTGCCTGCCTTCCACAATGTTGGCTCCGCCCCCCTGTGGTGTGTCTGGGCCAGAGCCTACACTAACAAAAGAGGTGTTTGTGCACATGTAAAGAAATGTCTAAGTGCCCCCCAGAACTGGTTTGGACCGGGCACAGAGCCCTGTGCCAGGGGGAGAACAAAGACATTATGTGGTATAAATATTGGGGCTGTGACCTCATATGTGGAACTTTGGTGCTTGCTTGGGAACTGAAATACTGCCCGAGGACTGCTGGGTGCCAGGAGGTACCGCCGCCTCGAACTACCTGCTGCTTGCTGGGTGGCTGAGAGGACTGCCCCTGCTGGGGGACCCTGCATGCTGGCCTGCCTGGGCCCTGTCCTCTGCCCCAGTAATCTTTCAGGGCTTGGGATCCTGTCCTGCAGGACTTGCGAAGTTAGCGCTAAAGGAGCGCTGGGTTTAGGGGGTGTGCCCCCTCTTTTCTTTGGGGAAGCCCTGGCGAGGGTGCTTTCCTTTTCCCCTGATCCTTGGTGCATTGCGCTCCCTGGAGTCCCCAGGGAACGGTAATCCTGCCGCGGAATTCTGGACGGAGCCCCCACTCCCGGAAAAGCTTTACAGCCCGAGGGTAATTTGTTTTTTTTGTCAAGCGCGGTCGCTCCTGAGCAAAGCCAGCGCGAGGGAATCCCGAGTGTTGCTGGCCAACCAGCAGGCCGGCCGGAGTGTGCAACATTGCCTGGCCCCGCCCCCAGAAGCCAGCGAGGACACCGCGTCGAAGGGTACTTCCCAGCATGCCCACAGCGGGGCTGGAGTGCGGCAGCGTGAGGAGCAACGCCAAGAGTGAAGGCGGGGAAAACAAAGTGGATGGAGACTGTGTCTGTGTCCCGCCACAGCAGCCCAGATAGGAGTCACTGCAGCACGCGGTTGGTGGGGAGAGTGACCCCGTGGTACGGGGTGTCCCGGACGGTGCGGGCCCTCACGTCCAGGTATTCTCCTAACCTGACCCGAGGCCCCAGTGGTGAAGCGGCCCGCATTCCAGGTATTGTTGCAGCTGCGACGCATGGTCACGGGCAGCTGCACTCCTCCTTGATGTTGGGGGCATTTTTGAGGGGCATCGTGGGGCAAGCCCAGTAGGGGCCCCAGATGAAGGAGTGGCCACGACGTTCCCTGGCTGCACCTGGGGCCTAGTTTGGAGGCCTCGTGTTGGTAGGAGGGGCTGAAAGGGATCACCGCCACCCCTACAGGGGAGTACTTGCACGGCCAGGAAGGTTCCTGGTGATTTAGGAAAACTGGACATGCCTGGTGATTATTAGGAAGCACGATGGATTACGTGCATGCCAGATGTGTTATGCCCTGACGTGATGGTGCTGTGGATTGCATTCCCAGTGATTGAGAGTTCCTAATATGTGCTCACTATTAGGGGGTACTAAGGTACACTGCTGATCATGATATGTGCATAATGTGTGCTGTTAGGAACAGTCTCTGCCAGTAGTGACTGAGTTGTGCTAATGATTTGGTGCACTGTTGCTAATTAGGATGTTTGCCTAATATGTTTATGCTAAGTGTACCTTTACCAGTAGTTACTGGTTGTTTTCACTAACTGTGAGTGGTGATTTTATGACAGTGGCCCGATTGACCCTGTATTGTACATACTACCTGTAAAGTCATACTAAGTGCCAGGTGGCACAGTGTATATATGTGATTATGTTCTAATGTGTTTTATGAGTAATACAAAGGCTATTTTTGATATAACCTTGTGTGGAGTTTCTTTTGTGGTGTGCCTAGTGTGTCACTGCTGTGTGAGTGTGTTGCGCAAACGCTTTACACATTGCCTCTGGGATAAGCCTGACTGCTCTGCCAAGCTACTACGGGGGTGAGCGTGCAACTCCCTTGCCCTGACTAGAGTGGTGGTTTCTGCCTGGCTTAGGCGCTTGCCCTAGCCAACCAGAAATCCTATTTCTAACATGGCCACTAAAGGAATTATCCATTATGTCCAAATCAGAAAGTGAGCCAAAAAAAGAATTGCAAACAATCGAATAATCTATTAGGGAAAGTGAGCTGATGGATGTATGAGTGTAATTTGCAGAAATATTGTTGTACATTCTCCCATTCACAATCAGGTATTCATCTTTCCTCAAGAGCTCCAAAACGGTACTTCCTGTTTTATCCATTTTAGTTTTAACTGGAAGGGAGACTGTTCCTGAAGGTTGAGGTGTCCCGAGCAGGACCTCTAGTACTGCGCTGTATTTTAAACAGTTTCAAGAGCTGTTTTAAAGAGCTGGCAACGTTTGTCATTTTAATTTCTTTTAAATATATTCACTGTTTCTTGAATCCCCCGCATATGTAACGAATTTATAGATGCCTTGCGCATTGTAACAGCATTCCCGCACCAATTTTTAAAATCCTTACTTGGTAATAGAGTGGTGCACTGCTCGTGCCGGCAGGTAGGCAGGGATCATAGAGTGCGGTAGAGCGGTAGAGTTACCCCTCTCTACCATAGAGTGTACTCACAGGCAGCAACGTAGGTCAGCAGTCTAGTTGTTTGGCCCCACACACTGAAATGAAGCCCGTCCGCGCCCGAACGTGCCCAGGGGCCAGGAACCCTGCCCCAACTGCACGGCTCACATACTCCGGTAAGCAATTACACAGTCTCAAGCCCCCTCACAAAACAGGATGCGAGAAGGGCTGGCAATTTGAATGTGAGCAAACACAAGCTCAGGTTTGCCAACACTGTAACTTGGAGATAAAAGTGCTGGTCAAGACCAAGATAATCAAGCACAGTCTGCACAAGGAGGTAAAGGCATGGAGGCTAGGTTTAATTAATTGCCTTTCACTGCCCAAACACAAAACTGAAATATGCCTGCTACCAGAGGAGGCTAATTTAGATGTATTATTTATCACAGAAAGTTGGCATACTGACAGTTCCACCCCAGACATTGTAATGGCACTCCCACCAGGATATCAAATATTTAGACTGGACTGTACAGGGCAGGTGGAGGGCGGACTTGCCATCTTGATAAAAAGTGAGTTAAACTGCACTATCGATGCCCTCCCTATCCAGGGCTGCGAAAGCCTCCAATTCTCAATTACCTTGTCACCAACAGATACCTTTTCTGGACTTCTAATTTATAGACCCCCGGGCACCTATGGAGAGTTCTTAGATAGCCTACCTGACTTTCTAGCCAGTATTCTGGTAAAGAAAACCTATATCACCATAGTAGGGGACCAAAATTTACACTTCGAGGATCAGAACCTCTCCAGTGTCAAAAGGCTGCAGCTAGATCTCGAGGGCCTTCATCTCTCACAGCTGGTCACGTCCGCCACACATATCAAGGGCCATATACTTGATTTAGCAATATCAAATGAACCCAACATCGTAGTCGCCCCGCCAATACCAGCGCCCTGGTCACATCACCACCTCATTCCATTCAATCTAGGCAACAGAGCAAGAGAGAAGGGTAAAGCCCCCTCCATCGGTAGATACTAAGAAAAGAAGCTGGGTCAAGTTGAACACAGAGGCTTGGGGGAACGTCCTAGCGGCCATGGCCACACCAAACTCCGAGACACAGGAAACAATTGAAGAAGCTTATTCCAGTTGGGAAACCCGGATTACTCAATCACTGGACAAAATAGCCCCCACAACCTCTCTTAATTCAAAATCCAGACCCAAAATGGAGGCATCGTTTAACCCCCAACTACTTTCCTTAAAGAAAAACTGCAAAAAAATTGAAAGGGACTGGAGGAAAACTTACGATCCACAACACAAAGCTAAGTATAAGGTCACAATATCACAATAGCATTAAAGAAGCGCAGGCCAAATTCTTTGAGGAAAAAATTAGTCAGGCATAGAATTCCTCAAAGGAACTCTTCGCAGTAGTCAAGGCCTTAACCACCCCAGCACAAGATACCCCTCTGACGGAGGTCTCAGAGGAGAGATGCAATGACCTAGCCACCCACTTCCTCACAAAAGTTACGGACATCTATAGAGCTCTCATGACCGAGAGAGAAATACCCCCAAGGCAGGAAGGTGATCAGGCGCAGACCACCCCCGCAAACCATTATTAGCTTCCCCCAGTCCACATGAAGGAGGTGAAGCTATTGATGGATAAGGTGAGGTCAGGCTTGCCACTAGACCCTGCCCCGCCGCATATTCTGAGAAAAGTCACAGACACCCTCCTTCCAACACTAGTTAAGATCATGAACCTCTCTCTTGAATTGGGCGTAGTACCAGGGGCATGGAAGCATGCCATAATCAGACCTCTGCTCAAAAAGCCTAACTTAGACCTAGCACAATTAGGGAACTACCGCCCCATCTCAGTGTTACCATTTGTTGGGAAGCTGGTGGAAAAACACATAAACGGAGCGCTGACAGAGTTTCTGGAAGGGAAACAATGCCTCCACCCCACGCAGATGGGATTTCGCGCACAGCACAGCACGGAATCAGCATTATTAACAGTGGTAGAGGAACTCAAAATGTCTCTGGACCAGGGAAGTTCAGCAGCTCTAGTACGTCTGGACTTGAGTGCAGTGTTCGACACGGTGGACTACCACATTTTGCGAAATAGACTGATGGCCATCGGTGTCCAAGGTAACACTCTACAGTGGCTGGCTTCGTTTCTGGAAGGGAGAACCTTCCAAGTAATGGAAAACAATCTCCTTTCCAGGACGATGCCTCTGACCTGCTGGGTGCCTCAGGGCTCCTCGCTGAGTCGCACACTGTTTAATGTCTATATATAGAGCCATTATCACGGGTAGCCCAAGAGTTTGATGTTTTCATGACATCCTACACTGACGACACCCAGTTGGTGATTTCCTTAGACCCCAGAACCAACGGGGACTCCGATAGTTTAGCTCCCTGTATGGAAAGAGTGATGGGATGGATGACAAACAGCGGTTTAAAATTGAATGGGGATAAAACGGAGCTAATGGTCCTCGGGAATAAGGCAGTCCCTAGGCCTTCAATCAGCTGACCCAAATGCCTAGGTAGCCCACCCACTCCAAAAGAATCCATTAAAAATCTGGGTTTCTGGCTCGAAAAGGATCTAACAATGGTGAGCCAAGCTAAGAAACTAGCAAGTACATGTTTCGGACTACTTAGAATGCTCCACAAAATTCTGGAGCGTATTCCCATACAGCTTAGAAAGACAGTAGTCCATTCCCTGGTCACGTCATGCCTGGGCTCCTAAATTCGTGATTAACAGACTTCAGGTGGTACAGAACGCAGCAGCAAGGCTACTGTGCAAGGCCCCAATCGGGGAGTCAGCCAGGAAGCATCTCAAAGCACTCCACTGGCTCCCGGTGGAGGCCAGAATCAAATTCAAATGCAAAAACAACAGTTGATGGACAGAATGCAGAACAATGTCATACATTCACCCCAGTACAGAGATCTGGGCCTAAATCCATCGTTTTTTTGCTCACCATGCCATTCCAGTTTGAACCCAGCCATATGCAAATCAGTCTTGACCCTGTGCCTCATGGGAACAGTCCAGCCCGAACTGCCAAGCCAGGTCCTCCCTGGACTGGAAACAAGCATCCTAGGACCGGTTTCGGGGTCCAAACTGGGGTGGTGTGGTGAGCAAAAGAATGATGGATTTAACCCAGATCCTTGTGACTGGGGGTGAATGTTTGCATTGTCCAGCATTCCGTCCATCAATTGTTTCTTTTGCATTTGTCGCCCTAAGTGGGAAGGTTATGCCCAGACGTGGGTCCCGTGCTCACTACACCACTGGATTCAAGCTAGCCTGGCTGATGAAGGGTGATGCCCTGAAACCGGTCCCAGGATGCTTGTTTCCGGTCCAGGGAGGACCTGGCTTGGCAGTTCGGGCTGGACTGTTCCCACAAGGAACAGGGTCAAGACTGATTTGCATATGGCTGGGTCCAAACTGGGGTGGTGTGGTGAGCAAAAGAACGATGGATTTAACCCAGATCCTTGTGACTGGGGGTGAATGTTTGCATTGTCCAGCATTCCGTCCATCAATTGTTTCTTTTGCATAGAATCAAATTCAAGGCACTCGTCATGACTCACAGAGCTCTACACAACAAGGGCCCAAGTAAAGTTAGAAACCTGTTGACCCTTTATGTCCCAAACAGGAGCCTGAGATCCGGCTCCGAACGATTGATAAAAATGACAAGAATCAGGAGAGCCAGGTGGGGAGGCAGATCCTTCTCTCATCTAGCACCCAAGTTGTGGAATTCATTACCACGCGAATCTCGAATCCTGATAAAGGAAGCAGCATTCCGGAAGTCGAACAAAACGTGGCTGTTTAATCAGTATCATTAACCTATCTCTAGCCTTCGCTTGGCATCAGTCTCTTAGCGCTGGGAAGCCCTTGGGTAGCTACAAGCTCTACAAATCACTTAAATTAAAATTAAAATTAAAGTATTGTGAAGGGGATATTGAAAGCCTCAAAGTGTGACTGGACACTTTTGCATGGAAATCCCCATCCATAACTACATTTTGACAATTTTCAAATTCATCAATCTGAGATTTAAATATTAAACAGATTTGATATGGGGAGTATTTGATTGACATGGGTGAAAGAAAATATTCACCAGAAGCAGAGAAAGATCATCAGTCTCCTGGCCAGAGTCCCTCGAGATCTTACATATTAAGGTGGGTTTGATGGGTTAGCGAAACAACTGTAAGAAGAAATGTAACTAGTAGTCAGTAAAACTGCTATCCTCCAGCTCGCATAGCCCTTCCTAGAGGGAGTCACAGGGCACCTAACCACATTATACTTTGTGACCTGAAAAATCCATAGTCAGCCATTATTCCTGGATACATATAAAATTGCCAATAAGGCTATTCAGCAGAGCAAGTCTATTATTATCAAAAGTGAAGTCTGCCATGTTCCAGGAAATTACTCGTAACCCACCCTTAACTTCGTTGGTATGGCAGTTTCCAAAATGATGTTTGATATTGAGAACACCGGCCAACCAATTCCAGTGACTAGCGCCATCATCTCTAGATATCATTCTAACTTTATTACCCTATCTAAGATGGATACACATCTCCCCACCACTCGACAGAAACCACTATGTTTTTGCCTGTCTCCACAGAACATCTTCACTATGATCATGCTCCTCAGCCTCATCGGAGAGCTCTTGGCCACAAGTATTTTGTGTCCAACAATTTCTTTTTCTTTTTACCCCGGAAAGTAAGGAATGATAATGATAACTCGGCTGACTAAATAACCAGAGTTTTGGAGAATCAAATTTAATACTACCTTGGAATTAAAAGTAACTCTTGATCTACTGCCCAAGGATGAATACAAAATGTGAACTAAACGTACATCACTGCTGTGTACCATTTTTAATGCTTCAATATCAGACAGTCAGCTCAAAAGAAACGGTCTGTTCGATGGCATCATTGGATTATCAAAAAGAATACAATCTAAAATGAACTAAGCATCAGAAACAGCATTTTGCACAGAAACATATTTAAACTTTCAGTCGATTTAACACTTGTGTTTTTCGAGAATTCCTTAGACTGTGAATTAAGTGTACTGGAAGAAATGACATGGCTATTTCTGTTATAAGAGCTTATACATTCCGGGTTTGCAGGGAGATCTGACACGTCCTGACAATCCACAATGGCCAATCCATTAGTAGATATATTTTGAGAGTCCAAGGAAGAAGGTAGAGGGACAAAGTCACTTTCTTCCACTACCTCCTGAGAAGCCTCTGGTACCAGGATTGGAGCAAACAGTAAATTCTTCACCCCCTTTTTTTTGTTTTTGCATTCTTTGCTGTTTTTTTATTGTCTGCTTTTTCCCTTTTCATTTACAATGGTATTCAACTATTGGGCTTTTAGGTTCTTGCTTATTTCCCTTTCCCTTGAAGATTGGCAACATAGCACCCTTGGACCCCAAATTATCCCTGGCAGCATCTTTGGGGGTATTTCATTTAACATTTCAGCAAACAGATTTTCTAAAAAGTAAATCTGAGATCCCTCTCCAATACTGGTGTTTTTTCCCGTTCTTTTCACACCATTGGGCTCGCCTACTCGTGTCTCTAGTCTTCAACTGAGGTATGTGACATTGCTCTTGAAGAACTCCATTAGCACGATCACTAGAATTCACTCTACCATTCAGCTTAGATTCGGGAAGACCCTGGCCCAAGTTCTTCACCTACTTTGGAACCAAACTATGAAGGATCGCAGAAAAAGCATCTCAGTATAAACTTAAATGAAAGCCAAAAACCCTGTGAACTGAACATGTGTGTGGGTGATCATCCCCCTCCCCCCCAAAATTGAAGATCAGTTACAGCATCTCAGAAAGTAACCAGGTTAGGGTTGCGTCATCTCGAATGTTGTAGCTATTGTGTTGCACAATGCTACAATTGCATCATCACCATGGTTGTGTGAGTTTGGAAATATCATCATTTGTACACCACTGGAAATATAAAAACTGAATGTAAGTTATACCCTAAACAAATGTCACACCCTCGCCCCCCCATGTAAAATCCTCCTACAAAGCAACACCACTAGTTTACAACAATCGTCCACAGCTTTGGTCTATAACTCTTTTTCAGGCAGTAAAAGTATTTCTTCCAAAAAGGGTGGCAGGCAATTCTGCTGCAAATACTGATATCTTTGTTCTGTGGTTTAATGTCCTCTCTAGAGGAGAAGATATCACTGGTTCTAGTGTCCTTATAAAAAGCGATTGTGATTAAACAGCCAGGATTGAAAGGCAGTAAATAATTTGAGTGTATTTCATTTTCTAGGCGACAGAAGGGATTTAATTAAGATAGAACCACTGAGATCAGAATCATAGCTGCCAGGGGGCACAGTGGCACCTTCAACCAGTGCTGGCTTTTCACCCCAGGGCAATTTACATTCTGGCACTTGGAGGGTCGATTTCACCATTAGAGGTATGCTGATTCCAGCATGCAAAGAGTGCTGGCGGAAGTGCCAGGAGAGGCTGAAAGTGACACGAGTCACTTGCCAGCTTACGCACAACACAAAACAACAAAGATAAGCGAGCACTTTTGATTCAGACAGGATCTGATGCTGTGAAAGGACTCTGCAGGGCTCCTCGCCCTGACTGAATACCACTGCATTTCATCTGTTTTTGTCAGAGACAATATATCCTGCAGGACTCTTAAAAGTTAAACGTTTTCTTTTAATCCAAGATTTTTTCTTGAACTTCACATCCCATACGATCTAACATTTGCTTTTGAGCTTAACTGTGTGAAATGATTCTGTTATGTGACCGGGCACTCATCCTTGAAATCAGAGTCCGAGGATGAGCCCACAATTAACCATAGAGGGCTCCAGCATCACTAATGCAATTTTCACCAACACATAAAATCCCATTTTTATTCATTATCAAGAAATGGGCTGATAAATGATTATGTCTCGCCAGACCATGTGCAGTAACATGTTTTCATCTTTAGCCGCTTGTAAAAAGCCGGGCTCATTTGAAATTGTCTTAAACTTTGAAAAGCTTTATTTCAATCACAGTATTTAGAAATGTTCCACAGGTCATTAGCACATTAACCAAGAGAGCAGAGCAGCACCGATATATATAATTAATTGTACCTAAAAATATAAATACATCTGCAAGGATATGAATCAAATCAAAAACACTTCATGTGCTTCCGGATTTTGATCTATTATCTTCAGAATGCATCAGTGGAGGCCAGATCCACACTCGGAATCACAGCAGTCTCCTTTCCGCTTTCAATAGTATGAAGCTACTGCAGTTTAGTTGTTAGTCTCTTTAAACAAGCATTGGCAAAGTCAATAGGTTTTGCCTACCCAAGATCTATTGGCTTTGTAAATGTTTTTTAAGACATATTACACAGCAACGTGGGCTGCTGTGCAACATGGCTTAAAGTCAAGAAACAAAGCGCTATGAAATCGCTTGATAGAGGTTTTTTTTCACTTTAAGCCATGTTACCCAGCAGCCAGTGCTGCTGTTCAATATGTCTTAACATTGACTAAGCCAACGGATCTCGCATAGGAGAAACCTATTAGCTTTGCCAATGCTTGTTGTTTTTAATTACAATAGCCTTCGCTGACAGTGCATGTTCGCTGCAGGCGAAACCAAACCAGCCCACTGGACAATAAAACAGGCCCACAACCAGCAAAAAAAGGGGCCACACACTGAATAGACCAGCCTTTCTGACACTGCCAGATTGCTGGCAGTCTGACTCTGGTGGGATACAATACCTCTATTTAGTGTTTTAAGTAGGCCGGGTCCTGCAGGTGCTCAGCACTGGCAGTTCTAAAGAGCAGGTGCTGAGACGCATCCCTAACGGGCTCTCCCTTTTTTTCCTCACACTCAGGGTGAAAAAATCTTAACTCTGCAGCAGTGCCACCCTTCACTGCCTTTGATGTTACTTCAGAGACTCCTTATAGTTCTTTCACATTCAACATTTCAAAACTAAAGTGTTAGACTTGGCATCTTTGGCATGGTTTCCCCTGACTTTTTGCCTCTACCCCCTGTATTTTTGATGCTGTGCTGGATTTCGTTTTTGCTGGCTTAGATGCTTTGGGCACTTTGCCACTGCTGATCAGTGTCAAAGTGCAAGTGCTCCCTGAGTAAATTGTTGTTACAATTGGTTCTCCCTGATTGGCATATTTGATTTACTGGTAAGCCCCTAGTAAAGTGCACTGAAGTGTGCCAGGGCCTGTAAATCAAATGCTACTAGTGGGCCTGCAGCACTGATTGTGCCACCCACATGAGTAGCTCTGAAAAGGTAACTCAGGCCTGCCACTGCAGTGTCTGTGCGCAGTTGTTAACTGCCATGACGACTTGGCAAGTGCACCCACTTGCCAGGCCCTAACCTTCCCTTTTTCCTCACGTAAGGCACCTCTATGGTAGGCCCAAGGTCCCCTCCTGGGCAGGGTGTAGTGTATGTGAATGGTAGGACATGTATTGGTGTGTGTGACATGTCCTGATAGTGAAATACTGCCAATTTCGTTTTTCACTATTGAAAGGCTATCTTGCCCCATGGGATAGAATGGTAGTTTATTTATAACATCTTATAAATATAACTTCCCATTGGGACAAGATCGAGAAATAAAGTTTAGGCTCTCTGAACTCAGAATTTAATAGCATCTTTTAGTAAAGATGGTTTCTAAATTGTGTGTTTGAAAATGCCACTTTTAGAAAGTAGGCATTTTCTTGTTTAACCATTCTGTGTGCCTCTGCCTGTTTGTGTATTGACTGTCTGGTTTTTGAGTGACAGGGATTGGGGATGTGCATTCACTGTAGGCAGCCACTGGGGGGGGCTTGAGGTGTGCCTGGCCCTTCCTGGATGACTCAGAGCTGGGCTGAATAGATCCTGGCTGAATTTAGAGTAGTGGGAGGAGATTTCCTTGCACCCGAATAGGGCCTGTCCCTTGCACAATGCTGTCTCCACCCCCTGCGGTCATGCTGCACCAGTGAAGACAGAACTGGTTTGGACTGGGCTCATAGACCCTTGCACAAAGAGAACAAAGACATTTTCGGGTATAAGTATTAGACCTAAAACCCCTGAACTTTAGACTACTTCTGGAATCAAGAGGGACCTTTGCCAAGGAGAAGAGCTGGAGAAACTAGTGGAGGAGTACTGCCCCTTTGCTGTGTGCTGTCTGGGGTTGGCCTGCAGTAGCTGTTTCTGCCAAGGAAAGGACAAGGACTTTGCTGTGTGCTGTGTCCCCCTGCTTGAGGAACATCTCCAAGGGCTTGAGTAGAGCTGGCCTCCTGTTTTGAAGTCTCAGGGACATAAAGACGTCACCCCCAGCTCCCCTGAACCTCCTTGCTGGGAGTTCTGACCTGCCAGGAGGTGCCTGTGACTGTGTTGGGCCTCTGGAGGTTGTTCCTGCTGTTGGGAGCTGGAAAAGCAACGCAACTGCAAGAAAATCGATGCACCGCTCTTCTTGCAGCTGTTTTTCTGACGCAGCACCGCTGTGCGAGAAGAATCTCCACGCAACGCCGTACCGCTGCCGAAACCGACGCAGCACCTGTCGCCGCTGCAAGAGCTGATGCATCAGGGGATTGTGGCTGAAGAAACCGACGCAGCGCCGCACGACACCGCTGCATCAATAGCCGTCGCATCCGGATTTCCACGCATTGTACCTGTGCGGCAAGTTTCCCCGACGCATCACTTCTCCTGCATGCAGCAGAACTGTCGCATCGCCTCCCCAGGGTTTCAGGAACTGACGCATCTCTTTGTTTTTCGACGCTTCCCATCTCTGCGGCTGTTTGGCCTTGTGAATTTTGTCGCAACTACAGGTACTTTGAGAGAAATCACACATCCAGCGTTTTCTATGGGCCAAGTTGTTTGAAACCTTTTTAAAGTCATATTCTTATTACATATATGTTGGATTTTTGTCGCTTTGGTCTTGTTGAGCTTCGATAAAGATACTTTATTTTTCTAAACTGGTGTGGTGTCCATTTGTGGTGTTATCACTGTATTACTGTGTGTTTTGCGTACAAATACTTTACACATTGCCTTTGGGATAAGTCTGCCTGCTCGTGCCAAGCTACCGAGGGGGTGAGCAGGGGTTATCTAAAGTGTGTATCCCCCTTACCCTGACTAGAAGTAAGGGTCCCTATTTGGACAAAGGTACCTATCTGTGCCAACTAGAGACCCCCATTTCTAACATGAAGCATTTAATATATGCAACAAAGCCTTAGTTGTTGCCTATTTATTTTATGCAACTAACAACCATTGACAAAGCCAATAGTTCTGACTTGTTGAAGGTGTAATGTCACGTGTTGTATTATATATCTGGATGCAATGACAGACGCAGCAAAATACCAGTCGGGCAGCACACTATGCTAAGCACAGATTTTTAGCTTGCATGTTTTTAAGCCACACCCTTAATTACATCGCCCATGCCCCTTTGAGAGACCCCCAGTTTTTTCACCCCCATAAAGCGCTGCCTCTATTTCAGTTTGAACCAGAGATGAATGACAGAATGTATCGCACTCCTTTGTGCAGCAGCTGATACGATGGCAAGTCAAATGCAGCAAATAGCCAGAATGGGCGATTCTCAGTAAGCACAAGAACAGTAAGAATATATGCGAGAGCTCTGCACACAGAAAGAAACGCAGTGTATCTTTCCCTCTGACCTATAAAAGAAGCACCGTTCACCGGCCCCGCCTTATTGCTTTATATGGAACATTTTGGGGAGGGGGGGGAGCCTGCTTTGTCTAGACGCATCATCATTGTCACCAGAGCTATCACAGTTAATAATTAAATGACCCACAACTTGCACTAGGGTTAGGCCGCACTTACATCAAACGGCAGACATTGGTTGGGTTGCCCCGAGCCTGCCATTTTTTGGCCCTCATTCCTCAGCCCCCTTTGGAAAGAAATGTCAGTAGGACAGTACAGAGCTCATAAATAGATTATTGAAAATACATAAAAGTACAATTTTTAGAACTCATTCCAGCCCAGCTGGTGGCGGGAAAATGCGCTCACTGTAAGCTGTGAAAAACATTCTGTGAACAGCGCACCTGCGTGGCTGTGTGGCCCAGTGGATGAGCCACGGGACAAAACGGACAGAGGGTAAGGGATTAACAGACAGCTGGGGTGGGAGTAGATAGTGCAGCACTATGCACTTTATAAGATGACATGGCCAAAAGTAAAAAAAAAAAATACCTGGAGCATCAAGCAGCAAGTGGAAGAACACTGGCCACAAAGTGGAAGCTGTGTTGGGTCCATGCTCCACAGAGAAGACTGCAGGAGGGAGGTGAGCAGCTGAAAGGATGAAGGAGGAGGTGACCAGTAACAAGCAAGGAAACCAGAGTGAAGGGGAGGTCAACCAATGGTAAGTATCGGTAAGCAATGGGCAGGCTCTAAGCCCATTTTTAAGCTTTTTTTAAAAATACAATAGTTTTCGCTGACAGCGCATGCGTGTTGTAGGCGAAACCTAAAAAGGTAATAGTGTTTCCATTTGACATTAAAACAGGCATGTGTTTTTCAATGGCGTAACTGAAAATGAGGTTTCACCCTGCGGAATGTGAAGAGGGGCCCCTCAGTCTCCCGTATCTCACAGATATTCATTGGCCTTGGGTGTAATGGGTGCCCCCTGAAGGGCAGGGGCCTGTGTTACGCCCTTGGTATGTTTGTGTTTTTATAATAAAACATGCGAGTCTAAGCAAAGTGAAATTGATCTAAAATATTTTCGTGTTATTCTGTAATTCTTAATTTCAACGTTGAAATTTAGTGCACAAGAGGAGCGCGGCAAACACTTGTGTTAAACCAGTGAGTACAATGAGAGATTTTATTTCTTTGCTAATGAGCTAATTAACTGGCACGAGTTTGATGAACAAAAAGAGTAGATGTAAAACAGCTCACTCAATAATAGAACCGTTTCAAATATATAATTAGATTAATTCATTTCTAATAATATCAATGATTCACTTTTTTGGTGTGTCTATTAATAAAAATGTCACAGAATTATTGACAAGAAGCTTGTGTTCATTCTTTCATGACCTGATCAGAAGAATGAGGATTTTTCTGGACAAAGTGAGAGAAAGTGAGCTGCACTGCCAGGGGGATGATGATGTAAACTTTTTGTACCTTTTATGTATTAAATCAACTCGGCATTAGCGCATAAAAATGTGAAACAAAAAACTGGGTATATCCATTGAACTCATCCTTTCTGCTGATGTCACAGAGAATAGAGTTAACATTATTTGCTCGTAACCAGATTTTCCTCAAGGGAAATACATGAAGAAAACGGATTTTACACAGTTTCTGTCGTTTTTACATAATATGAAATCTAAGAAATTATTGTGTATACCTTGTGAAAATAAGAGATGTTAATGAGCATAATTTACAATTGGGTGTTCCAATCGTTTTAAATAATTAGCAAGTACAGTGCAAAATCATTTTGCTGTTTTTTAAGGCGATTTCAGGGAATACATTGTCCCTGATATATTCGATATACTTGTTTAGCAAATATTTCCCAATCCATTTCTTCTTTTTTGTCCTTGTGCAAACCATCTTTGTATTATTTTATTTATTTCAGGTATTTGTATAGGGCAGACCCAGCCACAATGGCAACAAAAGGATTCACACAAAACTGTGCAGTACAGCTGGAGAAAGGTTGAAGGGGGTAAGTGATAAAGAACAAATTAGTCAATAGATTCTAAAGAGGTGTGTTTTAAGTCTTTCTGGGAAGAAAGATAGTGAGTTGATATTAAATCTTAGGGTAACTATAAAGCAGTAAAATCAGTTAAACTTTTAAGTAGTTCCTGAGCAGGTGTGTCTTTAAGTCTTTCGAGAAAGATAGCAAGTTAGTGTTAGATTAGACTTGGGTTATACTGAATACCATTCCAGCCAGAAGTAATATAGCCTTCAAATAGCTGGGGAACCTAAGATACAAGGCTCTCAGTATGATATATCCCATTTTTAAGTGAATTTTGGCCCTGAAGTGTAGCCAGTGGAGATCTCTTTAAATTGGTGTGATCAGGTCATATTCCTTATTACCTATGACCAGGGACATCTTAAGGATTTTGGGGGCCCTGGGCCAAACGTATTTTGGGGGCCCCTGTCTGGAAGAGCTTTGAATTTATGATCCATTTTTAGCTCTTTCATGTCTTCTTTGGCCAGGTCACTGACAGTGCACAGGCACACTGGTCCATATTCTAAATGTGTTTACATTTAATGTTCAGGGATAGTGATGTGTGTTTTCAATATTGTAACACAGCAGCAGTACACTAATATTACTGCAAATAATCTCTGTGACATATGAATATTGAGGTCCTGCTTTGATCTGAAAGAATGAAAAATAAACGCAACTTTTTCTGCAAAATGTCTGTTTCAAATACCATTTTTCTTTCATTTATTTTGAGTATGGTGATGTGTGAGTCTATTACAATCCGTTTAAGAATTATTCAAGGTCATCAGGGCAAGACTCTCAGCAGAACAGAGCTGGCTCTACCAGGGGCCCCTGAAAGGCTGGGGCCCTGGGCCAGAGCCCACTTTGCCCATGCCTTAAAACGTCTCTGCCTATGACAAGGTGAGAAGCTTTTTTCAAATATGAACAGTAATACAGCTTTTTTTAATAATGTAACCAAGTGAATTTAAGAACGGGACTAGAGTGGGAGAGATATCAGGTTGTGTAAGTGCTCCAAGCCCTTCATAGTCAGGATGTAAAGAGTCTTTGGAAGGTATGAGGAAGAGTTCAGTTGTATAGTTTCATTTCAAGAACAGTGAGTGCACCCAGTTTTAAGGAGAGTGCCTAAAGTCTTGATGCTTCAGAGCACACCCCCCTCCAACAGGGCCACAGTCGTAGTTAGTCAGCTGCGGCTGCCATGCAACTTCCCCCACTGAACCTGTCAGGCAACTTCCAAAAGCTCAAATTAAGAAAACAAATCCTGGAAATTCTGAACCCCTTTTGAGAATGGCGGGTTAAAAGCAATGTGTCGCTACGTTGGAAATATTTCGACAGTCAGGTAGGAATGGCAGATAATAGATGCCACGTACTACTGTGCTGGGCCTGGCAAGAAACCGTTCACCTTTGAATGCACTGATACACTTGCAATCTCTTCAGTTACACAGGAACATGAGAAAGAGAAGAGGACCTCAACAGATGGAAGCTACAACAGTGCTATGGTTCCACCCCTCTTGGAGTCTGGGGGATATAACATTTTAATGAGCAAATAGCGGCAGCTTGTAGACAAATCAAGAAAGCCTTTTTTCCTAAGGGAGAAGTCATCAGTCTACAAGCCCTCACTGTCTATATTTTCTTTTTTGAGTCTAAGAAAAGCTTTATTGAAGTGAAATACAAATGTACAGAATTATCTGAAACTTAGAACGGAAAACTAGGATATGAAATAGAGTATTAACAGAAAAGGCAAAAATAAATAATACTTAAATACCAAAGAGAAAATTGCACAACAAACTTATTAAGATAATATCATAATCCTGCACTTAAGATATCACATTTTTGTAATTTTTATTTTAAGCAAAGAGGAAGAAGAAGAAGAAAGAAGAAGATAATGGAGAGAAGAGAAGGGAAAAGAAGAGGAAGAAAAAGAAAGAATAAAACAATATGTATTACATAACTGCACATGTATCACATAATAAAACCTTATACAATATAATAACCATATAGTAACTTCATGAATTATAACAACTTATCTCATACATTGACAATGGCAAGATAACTACATATGATATTAAAACAGGAAAGAGATAAAAAGAAGCAGTCTTGGGGGCTGGAAAATCATCGTAGAATCCTTGGATGGTTTAGGCTTTTTATTTAAGTAACCAATGAGCGGAGACCGAAAAAGGTCTTTATTTATCATCTGTAATGTAGATGTAGCCGATGCTGTATCAAGTCTATGATGGGAACAAAGAAGATTCCACCAGCTAATAACATTGATATTCTCAGCATTTTTCCAGTTTGATGTAATAACTTGAAACGCAATAGCAAGTGACAGGTCCAAAAAGTTACCTAATTTGGAGCGTACAGGCCAAAAGCGTGAGGAGCTTCCCCAAAAAATACTTTGGACATCAAAGGAGAAATTAGTAGAACAAATAGTGGAAATAGTTCTACAGAAGTGCAACCAAAAAGCAGCGGTTGGCGGACAGTGGAAAAATATGTGTAAATATGTGCCAGGGAGGGCTTTACAGGACCAACACCTATTAGAAAGACTTGGGTTATATTTTTGCAAAGAAACCGGGGTAATATATAACCTATTATAAAAATAATAAAGGGTTTGTGTAGTGCTGGCATTAGAAGAAGTGTGATGTATCCTGCTCCAAATTGTAACCCTTAAAGATAAGGAATGCTGAAGGTCAGACTCCCAGATTTCTTCAGTTTTAGACTTAGGACGGGAGGGGGCGATGTTATGCAAATATTTATATATATGTGATGCTTTAAGTGATGATGAAAGTACGACTGGGTCAGGAAGTGAGAGACTTATATGAGGTTGCGATTGAGTGAATGTGGAGATAGCCTGCAAAAGAGCACCTTTGAGAGACTCATATTTGATGGCATAATTAGGGGGGAGATCAAATTTAGTTTGAATTACAGAAAAGGGAAGAGGAGTCATATCGCACAATAATTGTTTGATTTGAATTATACCTTTCATAACCCATTTTTCCCAAAAATAGTACGATTCAAAATCTTGAGAGAGTTATTATGCCATATAGAGGATTGCAGAAGTTCATGTACCGAGGACAAGGGTCTTGTGATAATACGGGAAGATACTATAGTAGGATATTTAACGGATGGAGCCGAAAAGGCTCAAGGAGGCTTCGAAAAATATGGTAAAGAATAAAAAGGGAATGGCAAAATAAGGGAATCCTCCAGTTTGCGCCAAATATTATTGGGTGGAGAGTCAGTGTCCCTAATAAATGGTAGAACCTGTTTTAGTAAACAAAGCAGTATGATATTGCTGAAAATTTGGAAAACGTACGCCCCCCCAACACTTTTGGTTTACAGAGAGATACTAAAGAGATGCAAGGCTTTTTACCATTCCATAAAAATGTTGTAAGTGATTTATTCAATAGCCTAAAAAACCTTAAAGGTAGTTTAATAGGCAACATGGACAAATACAAATTAATGACAGGTAAAATCATTATCTTTATAGTGGCCAACCTTCCCCACCAAGACAAATATAATGGGGACCACGTCTCCGTCATTTGAAGAATCTTATGATGAACATCATTTAAGTTTATCTGAATTGTCTTTGCCACGGAAGTAGAATATTTAATTCCCAAACACTTAATAAAATGTGGAGACCATTTAAACCCAGTGCCATCAAAAATATCCTTCAGATAGTACTTATTAAGAGGGAGTACCTCCGATTTTGAAAAATGTAATTTGTATCCAGATAACTCAGAATACGAAGACAAAAGATTAGTGAAAGCCGGTATTGATGTTTCCAGTTCAGAAATATAAAGAATCACATCGTCGGCGTACGCTGAGAATTTAACCTCAGTATCTTTATGCCGAAAGCCATGAGATGATGAGGAATGTCATAATGTGTGCAAAAAGGGTTCTAGGGATAAAATAAAAAGCAAAGGAGATCCCTGTCTGGTACCCCGTAAAAGAGGAAAATATGAAGACCGGGTGCTATTTAGGAAAACAGACGTCATCGGGGAGGAACAGAGTATAGCTAAATATTTAAGAAAAGTTGGACTAAAACCGTGCCATTTTAGAGCCCGCATCATAAATCTCCAATTGACACGGTCAAAAGCCTTCTCAGCATCCAAAGTTTCGGCAGCCATAGGCATATCTGTAAAAGAAGCCATATGTAAAATATCCCAAAACACCCTAGAATTGTCAGTCATGTGCCTCCCTTTAACAAATCCAGTTTGCTCAAAGCCAACCATATCTGATATGAGAGGAGAAATCCTGATAGATAAAATCTTGGCAAAAAGTTTACAATCTAAATTAATAAGGGAGATGGGTCTATAATTAGCAGATGAGGAAAGATCCTTACCTTTTTTAGGAATCAAACAAATCATAGCCTCCAAAAAAGTCCCTTTAGCTTCATCTTCATCTCATAGAACTCAACAGAAAAACCATCTGGACCCGGCGCTTTGTCCTTGGGTAGTGCCTTAAGAGCGGAATTCAGTTTGGAAATTGAAATAGGTTCTTCTAAAAAAGAGAGATCCTGTATCTGTTGCTCTCTTGATCGTAGAGAGATCGAAAATAGGAATCTAGTGCCTCATCCGTGGGGAAGTGATCTGGCGCATAAAGGTTTGTATAAAAGTCGATAAAACATTTCAAAATTTCATTAGTCCTAACATGAGGATTTCCGCTTTCATCCATAATCTTTACTATTTTAGATTTTTGAGATTTAACCTTCAGATAATTGGCAAGTAGTTTCCCGGCCTTGTTTCACCACCATAAAACTTGGAATTAATTTTTAACAATATTTAGGCGGCTTCCTCTGTCAACTTTTTATTGAACTCAAATTTAGCATTCATTAGACGTTGTAATACATCATCGTTCTTGGTTGTTAAAAATGTGTGCTCTAATTGTTTAATGCATTGAAGCAATAGTGCAGATTCTCTATTAGCTTTTTTCTTTTTGGCCATGACATAATTAATTATATAACCTCAGACAGAAGCCTCAAAGGCATCCCAAACTGTATGAAATGGAATATCGGGTGTGATATTATGCAAATAAAACTCTTGTAAAAAACATTCAAAATTCTGCACAAATTCCTTGTCCTTCAATAAGCTAATATTGAAGCGCCATCTGTTAGGTTTAGAAATCTCAGGTAATAAATCCAAAGCAATCATAACCAGAGCATTATCTGAAATTAATATTGACCCAATTTCAGCATGCGTAAGTGTAGCAACTATGGGAGGTGAAATAAATAGATAATCAAATCTGGATTGGGATTTATGAGTAGGTGAGTAAAAGGTGTATTCCAATCCATCTGGAGAGAATACTCTCCAGGCATCAACTAAGCCTCTAGAGTGAATAAAACGTGTAAATGATTTCTGCATTTTGTTACGGACATATTTAACTTGAGATTTTCTATCTAAGAAAGGGACTACAATCTGGTTAAATTCACCGCCTATTATTAGATTAGCATTAGTACATGAACATAACATAACTGCCATTTGATCCCAAAATTTCACATCAATACCAGTAGGACCATAAATATTGAGAATGGAAATAGGTGTGTGGTGGATGGTAGCATGTATTAGAACCCATCGACCATCCGTATCTCTTTCCTCTTTTCTATAACCAAAGGGAGGGATTTGTGAACCAATATAATAACCCCACTTTTGTGATCAAGGGCACGAGAACAAAAAACCGGACCAACCCAATTTTTACATAATGAGTTTAAATCCTTATCAAGCAAGTGCGCATCTTGTAGTAGGGCAATCTTACATTTGAATCGTGCTAGATGGGTGAGTACTCGCTGTTTTTTAATAGGATTCTGCAAACCCTTGACATTCCAGGAAATAACCTTAAGGGAATTTACCATTGTAAGACATTAATATACATACTGAACTATTATATCCATAAAAAGAAACCAGAACAACAAGCCATTTGAGTATAAATATCTTGAGAAATGACCTAATCTTTATATTCACTGAGGACCCATAGTGCACAGTAAGACCAAAGAAAAGGAAGAGAGGGAAGAAGCAAGAGAGGAAAGGAAAAGAGAAAGAAAGAATGAAAGTAGAGAGAGGAGCAATAAATCTGATAAAGACAATAAAGATGACAAAATGCCAAGAAGCTTCAGTCATGAAGAGAGTGGGGCACAACCAGTGTTACAGAATTTGATGGAGGGTAGAGAAACGCAAAAACTGAAGACAAACAACAGGCCAAAATCCAATTAAATTGGACAACAGTGAACGCGGAGACTATCATTATATAAACAAAAGAGGGAAAAAAAAGAAGAAATATAGAAAGAGAGACAGCAGATATTTATATGAGAGAGAACAAAAACAATGAGACACAATACAGATAAAT
>CAWUFW010023500.1:0-74874 GCA_963921515.1 Calotriton arnoldi
CCTGCCCAAACCGTGAAACACTAGCCCCAGCACGACCCCCTACACTGCCAGAACACCATTGCACTGCCCTAAACCCTGAAACACCAGCCCCAGCACAACCCCCTACACTGCCCGAACACTACTGCACTGCCCTAAACCCTGAGACACCACCCCGTGCACGACCCCTACACTGCCCGAACACCACTGCACTGCCCTAAACCCTGAAACACCACCCCCAGCACGACACCCTACACTGCCCGAACACCACTGCACTGCCCTAAACCCTGAAACACCATTCCCCCTGCACGACCCCCTACACTGCCCGAACACTACTGCACTGCCCTAAACCCTGAAACACCATCCCCAGCACGACCCCCTACACTGCACGAACACCCCTGCACTGCCCTAAACCCTGAAACACTACCCCCAGCAAGACCCCCTACACTGCCCGAACACCACTGCACTGCCCTAAACCCTGAAACATCACCCCCAGCAAGACCCCCTACACTGCCCGAACACCACTGCCCTAAACCCTGAAACACCACCCCCAGCAAGACCCCTACACTGCCCGAACACCACTGCACTACCCTAAACCCTACAACACTACCCCCAGCACGACCCCCTACACTACACAAGCACCACTGCACTACCCTAAACCCTAAAACACTACCCCCAGAATGACCCACTACACTGCCCGAACACCACTGCACTGCCCTAAACCTTGAAACACCAGCCCCTGCACGACCCCCTACACTGTTCGAACACCACTGCACTGCCCTAAACCCTGAAACACCACCCCCAGCACGACCCCCTACACTGCCGAACACCACTGCACTGCCCTAAACCCTGAAACACCACCCCTTCACGACCCCCTACACTGCCCGAACACCACTGCACTGCCCTAAACCCTGAAACACCACCCCCAGCACGGCCCCCTACACTGCCCAAACACCACTGCACTGCCCTAAACCCTGAAACACTATCCCCAGCAAGACCCCTACACTGCCCAAACACCACTCCACTGCCCTAAACCCTGAAACATCACCCCCAGCAAGACCCCCTACACTGCCCGAACACCACTGCCCCTAAACCCTGAAACACCACCCCCAGCACGACCCCCTACACTGCCCGAACACCACTGCACTGCCCTAAACCCTGAAACACCACCCCCAGCACGACCCCCTACACTGCCCAAACACCACTGCTCTGCCCAAAACCCTGAAACACAAGCCCCAGCACGACCCCCTACACTGCCCGAACACCACTGCACTGCCCTAAACCCTGAAACACCAGCCCCAGCACGACCCCTACACTGCCCGAACACCACTGCACTACCCTAAACCCATAAACACCACCCCCAGCACGACCCCCTACACTGCCTGAGCACCACTGCACTGCCCTAAACCCTGAAACACCAGCCCCAGCATGACCCCCTACACTGCCCGAACACCACTGCACTGCCCTAAACCCTGAAACACCAGCCCCAGCACGACCCCCTACACTGCCCGAACACCACTGCACTGCCCTAAACCCTGAAACACCAGCCCCAGCACGACCACCTACACTGCCCGAACACCACTGCACTGCCCTAAACCCTGAAACACCAGCCCCAGCATGACCCCCTACACTGCCCGAACACCACTGCACTGCCCTAAACCATGAAACACTAGCCCCAGCACGACCCCTACACTGCCAGAACACCATTGCACTGCCCTAAACCCTGAAACACCAGCCCCAGCACAACCCCCTACACTGCCCGAACACCACTGCACTGCCCTAAACCCTGAAACACCACCCCGTGCACGACCCCCTACACTGCCCGAACACCACTGCACTGCCCTAAACCCTGAAACACCACCCCCAGCATGACACCCTACACTGCCCGAACACCACTGCACTGCCCTAAACCCTGAAACATCACCCCCAGCAAGACCCCCTACACTGCCCGAACACCACTGCCCTAAACCCTGAAACACCACCCCCAGCAAGACCCCTACACTGCCCGAACACCACTGCACTGCCCTAAACCCTGAAACACCAGCCCCAGCACGACCCCCTACATTGCCCGAACACCACTGCACTGCCCTAAACCCTGAAACACCACCCCTGCATGACCCACTACACTGCCCGAACACCACTGCACTGCCCTAAACCCTGAAACACCATTCCCCTGCACGACCCCCTACTCTGCCCGAACACTACTGCACTGGCCTAAACCCTGAAACACCATCCCCAGCACGACCCCCTACACTGCACCGAACACCCCTGCACTGCCCTAAACCCTGAAACACTACCCCCAGCAAGACCCCCTACACTGCCCGAACACCACTGCACTGCCCTAAACCCTGAAACACCAGCCCCAGCACGACCCCCTACATTGCCCGAACACCACTGCACTGCCCTAAACCCTGAAACACCACCCCTGCATGACCCACTACACTGCCCGAACACCACTGCACTGCCCTAAACCCTGAAACACCACCCCCAGCATGACCCCCTACACTGCCCGAACACCACTGCACTGCCCTAAACCCTGAAACACCACCCCTGCACGACCCCCTACACTGCCCGAACACCACTGCACTGCCCTAAACCCTGAAACACCGCCCCCAGCATGACCCCCTACACTGCACGAACACTACTGCACTGCCCTAAACCCTGAAACACCAGCCCCAGCAAGACCCCTACACTGCCCGAACACCACTGCACTGCCCTAAACCCTGAAACATCACCCCCAGCAAGACCCCTACACTGCCCGAACACCACTGCCCTAAACCCTGAAACACCACCCCCAGCACAACCCCCTACACTGCCCGAACACTACTGCACTGCCCTAAACCCTGAAACACCACCCCATGCACGACCCCCTACACTGCCCGAACACCACTGCACTGCCCTAAACCCTGAAACACCACCCCCAGCACGACACCCTACACTGCCCGAACACCACTGCACTGCCCTAAACCCTGAAACACCATTCCCCTGCACGACCCCCTACACCGCCCGAACACCACTGCACTGCCCTAAACCCTGAAACACCACCCCCAGCAAGACCCCCTACACTGCCCGAACACCACTGCACTACCCTAAACCCTACAACACCACCCCCAGCACGACACCCTACACTGCCCGAACACCACTGCACTGCCCTAAACCCTGAAACATCACCCCCAGCAAGACCCCTACACCGCCCGAACACCACTGCCCTAAACCCTGAAACACCACCCCCAGCAAGACCCCTACACTGCCCGAACACCACTGCACTACCCTAAACCCTGACAACACTACCCCCAGCACGACCCCCTACACTACACAAGCACCACTGCACTACCCTAAACCCTAAAACACTACCCCCAGAACGACCCACTACACTGCCCGAACACCACTGCACTGCCCTAAACCTTGAAACACCAGCCCCTGCACGACCCCCTACACTGTTCGAACACCACTGCACTGCCCTAAACCCTGAAACACCACCCCCAGCACGACCCCCTACACTGCCCGAACACCACTGCACTGCCCTAAACCCTGAAACACCACCCCTTCACGACCCCTTACACTGCCCGAACACCACTGCACTGCCCTAAACCCTGAAACACCACCCCCAGCACGGCCCCCTACACTGCCCAAACACCACTGCACTGCCCTAAACCCTGAAACACTATCCCCAGCAAGACCCCTACACTGCCCAAACACCACTCCACTGCCCTAAACCCTGAAACATCACCCCCAGCAAGACCCCCTACACTGCCCGAACACCACGTGCCCTAAACCCTGAAACACCACCCCCAGCACGACCCCCTACACTGCCCGAACACCACTGCACTGCCCTAAACCCTGAAACACCACCCCCAGCACGACCCCCTACACTGCCCGAACACCAGTGCTCTGCCCAAAACCCTGAAACACAAGCCCCAGCACGACCCCCTACACTGCCCGAACACCACTGCACTGCCCTAAACCCTGAAACACCAGCCCCAGCACGACCCCCTACACTGCCCGAACACCACTGCACTACCCTAAACCCATAAACACCACCCCCAGCACGACCCCCTACACTGCCTGAGCACCACTGCACTGCCCTAAACCCTGAAACACCAGCCCCAGCATGACCCCCTACACTGCCCGAACACCACTGCACTGCCCTAAACCCTGAAACACCAGCCCCAGCACGACCCCCTACACTGCCCGAACACCACTGCACTGCCCTAAACCCTGAAACACCAGCCCCAGCACGACCACCTACACTGCACGAACACCACTGCACTGCCCTAAACCCTGAAACACCAGCCCCAGCATGACCCCCTACACTGCCCGAACACCACTGCACTGCCCTAAACCATGAAACACTAGCCCCAGCACGACCCCCTACACTGCCCGAACACCATTGCACTGCCCTAAACCCTGAAACACCAGCCCCAGCACAACCCCCTACACTGCCCGAACACCACTGCACTGCCCTAAACCCTGAAACACCACCCCGTGCACGACCCCCTACACTGCCCGAACACCACTGCACTGCCCTAAACCCTGAAACACCACCCCCAGCATGACACCCTACACTGCCCGAACACCACTGCACTGCCCTAAACCCTGAAACATCACCCCCAGCAAGACCCCCTACACTGCCCGAACACCACTGCCTCCTAAACCCTGAAACACCACCCCCAGCAAGACCCCCTACACTGCCCGAACACCACTGCACTGCCCTAAACCCTGAAACACCAGCCCCAGCACGACCCCCTACATTGCCCGAACACCACTGCACTGCCCTAAACCCTGAAACACCACCCCCTGCATGACCCACTACACTGCCCGAACACCACTGCACTGCCCTAAACCCTGAAACACCATTCCCCAGCAAGACCCCCTACACTGCCCGAACACCACTGCACTGCCCTAAACCCTGAAACATCACCCCCAGCAAGACCCCCTACACTGCCCGAACACCACTGCCCTAAACCCTGAAACACCACCCCCAGCAAGACCCCCTACACTGCCCGAACACCACTGCACTGCCCTAAACCCTGAAACACCAGCCCCAGCACGACCCCCTACATTGCCCGAACACCACTGCACTGCCCTAAACCCTGAAACACCACCCCTGCATGACCCACTACACTGCCCGAACACCACTGCACTGCCCTAAACCCTGAAACACCACCCCCAGCACGACCCCCTACACTGCCCGAACACCATTGCACTGCCCTAAACCCTGAAACACCAACCCCTGCACGACCCCCTACACTGCCCGAACACTACTGCACTGCCCTAAACCCTGAAACACCACCCCAGCATGACCCCCTACACTGCACGAACACTACTGCACTGCCCTAAACCTTGAAACACCAGCCCCAGCAAGACCCCTACACTGCCCGAACACCACTGCACTGCCCTAAACCCTGAAACATCACCCCCAGCAAGACCCCTACACTGCCCGAACACCACTGCCCTAAACCCTGAAACACCACCCCCAGCAAGACCCCCTACACTGCCCGAACAACACTGCAGTGCCCTAAACCCTAAAACACCACCCCCAGCACGACCCCCTACACTGCCCGAACACCACTGCTCTGCCCAAAACCCTGAAACACCAGCCCCAGCACGACCCCCTACACTGCCCGAACACCACTGCACTGCCCTAAACCCTGAAACACCACCCCCAGCACGACCCCCTACACTGCCCGAACACCACTGCACTGCCCTAAACCCTGAAACACCACCCCCAGCACGACCGCCTACACTGCCTGAAAACCACTGCACTGCCCTAAACCCTGAAACACCAGCCCCAGCACGACCCCCTACACTGCCCGAACACCACTGCACTGCCCTAAACCCTCAAACACCAGCCCCAGCACGACCCCCTACACTGCCCGAACACCACTGCACTACCCTAAACCCTGAAACACCAGCCCCAGCAAGACCCCCTACACTGCCCGAACACCACTGCACTGCCCTAAACCCTGAAACACCAGCCCCAGCAAGACCCCCTACACTGCCCGAACACCACTGCACTGCCCTAAACCCTGAAACACCACCCCCAGCAAGACCCCCTACACTGCCCGAACACCACTGCGCTGCCCTAAACGCTGAAACATCAGCCCCAGCAAGACCCCCTACACTGCGCGAACACCATTGCACTGCCCTAAACCCTGAAACACCACCCCCAGCAAGACTCCCTACACTGCCCGAACACCACTGCACTCAAACCCGGAAACACCAGCCCCAGCAAGACCACCTACACTGCCCGAACACCACTGCACTGCCCAAAACCCTGAAACACCACCCCCAGCACGACACCCTACACTGCCCGAACACCACTGCACTGCCCTAAACCCTGAAACACCACCCCCAGCACGACCCCTACACTGCCCGAACACCACTGCACTGCCCTAAACCCTGAAACACCACCCCCTGCATGACCCCCTACACTGCCCGAACACCACTGCACTGCCCTAAACCCTAAAACTCTACCCCCAGCATGACCCCCTACACTGCCCGAACACCACTGCACTGCCCTAAACCCTGACTCACCACCCCCTGCACGACCCCCTACACTGCCCGAACACCACTACACTGCCCTAAACCCAGAAACACCACCCCCAGCACGACCCCCTACACTGCCCAAACACCACTGCACTGCCCTAAACCCTGAAACACCACCCCCAGCACGACCCCCTACACTGCCCGAACACCACTGCACTGCCCTAAACCCTGAAACACCACCCCCAGCACGACCCCCTACACTGCCTGAACACCACTGCACTGCCCTAAAGCCTGAAACACCACCTCCAACACAACCCCTACACTGCCTGAACAGCATTGCTCTGCCCTAAACCCTAAAACACTGCCCCCAGCATGACCCCCTGCACGACCCAAACACCACTGCACTGCCCTAAACCCTGAAACACCACCCCCAGCAAGACCCCTACACTGCCCGAATACCACTGCACTGCCCTAAAGCCTGAAACACCACCTCCAACACAACCCCCTACACTGCCTGAACACCATTGCTCTGCCCTAAACCCTGAAACACTGCCCCCAGCAAGACCCCCTACACTGCCCGAACACCACTGCACTGCCCTAAACCCTGAAACATCACCCCCAGCAAGACCTCCTACACTGCCCGAACACCACTGCCCTAAACCCTGAAACACCACCCCCAGCACGACCCCCTACACTGCTCGAACACCACTGCATTGCCCTAAACCCTGAAACACCACCCCCAGCACGACCCCATACACTGCCCGAACACCACTGCTCTGCCCAAAACACTGAAACACCAGCCCCAGCATGACCCCCTACACTGCCCGAACACCACTGCACTGCCCTAAACCCTGAAACACCAGCCCCAGCACGAACCCCTACACTGCCCGAACACCACTGCACTACCCTAAACCCAGAAACACCACCCCCAGCACGACCCCCTACACTGCCCGAGCACCACTGCCTGCACTGCCCTAAACCCTGAAACACCAGCCCCAGCACGACCCCCTACACTGCCTGAACACTACTGCACTGCCCTAAACCATGAAACACCATCCCCAGCACGACCCCTACACTGCACCGAACACCACTGCACTGCCCTAAACCCTGAAAACTACCCCAGGCAAGACCCCCTACACTGCCCGAACACCACTGCACTGCCCTAAACCCTAAAACACCAGCCCCAGCACGACCCCTCACACTGCCCGAACACCACTGCACTGCCCTAAACCCTGAAACACCAGCCCCAGCACGACCCCCTACACTGCCCGAACACCACTGCACTACCCTAAACCCATAAACACCACCCCCAGCACGACCCCCTACACTGCCTGAGCACCACTGCACTGCCCTAAACCCTGAAACACCAGCCCCAGCATGACCCCCTACACTGCCCGAACACCACTGCACTGCCCTAAACCCTGAAACACCAGCCCCAGCACGACCACCTACACTGCACCGAACACCACTGCACTGCCCTAAACCCTGAAACACCAGCCCCAGCATGACCCCCTACACTGCCCGAACACCACTGCACTGCCCTAAACCGTGAAACACTAGCCCCAGCACGACCCCCTACACTGCCAGAACACCATTGCACTGCCCTAAACCCTGAAACACCAGCCCCAGCACAACCCCCTACACTGCCCGAACACCACTGCACTGCCCTAAACCCTGAAACACCACCCCGTGCACGACCCCTACACTGCCCGAACACCACTGCACTGCCCTAAACCCTGAAACACCACCCCCAGCACGACACCCTACACTGCCCGAACACCACTGCACTGCCTTAAACCCTGAAACATCACCCCCAGCAAGACCCCCTACACTGCCCGAACACCACTGCCCTAAACCCTGAAACACCACCCCCAGCAAGACCCCCTACACTGCCCGAACACCACTGCACTGCCCTAAACCCTGAAACACCAGCCCCAGCACGACCCCCTACATTGCCCGAACACCACTGCACTGCCCTAAACCCTGAAACACCACCCCTGCATGACCCACTACACTGCCCGAACACCACTGCACTGCCCTAAACCCTGAAACACCATTCCCCTTGCACGACCCCTACTCTGCCCGAACACTACTGCACTGGCCTAAACCCTGAAACACCATCCCCAGCACGACCCCCTACACTGCACCGAACACCCCTGCACTGCCCTAAACCCTGAAACACTACGCCCAGCAAGACCCCCTACACTGCCCGAACACCACTGCACTGCCCTAAACCCTGAAACATCACCCCCAGCAAGACCCCCTACACTGCCCGAACACCACTGCCCTAAACCCTGAAACACCACCCCCAGCAAGACCCCTACACTGCCCGAACACCACTGCACTGCCCTAAACCCTGAAACACCAGCCCCAGCACGACCCCCTACATTGCCCGAACACCACTGCACTGCCCTAAACCCTGAAACACCACCCCTGCATGACCCACTACACTGCCCGAACACCACTGCACTGCCCTAAACCCTGAAACACCACCCCCAGCACGACCCCCTACACTGCCCGAACACCATTGCACTGCCCTAAACCCTGAAACACCACCCCTGCACGACCCCTACACTGCCCGAACACTACTGCACTGCCCTAAACCCTGAAACACCGCCCCCAGCATGACCCCCTACACTGCACCGAACACTACTGCACTGCCCTAAACCCTGAAACACTACCCCCAGCAAGACCCCTACACTGCCCGAACACCACTGCACTGCCCTAAACCCTGAAACATCACCCCCAGCAAGACCCCTACACTGCCCGAACACCACTGCCCTAAACCCTGAAACACCACCCCCAGCAAGACACCCTACACTGCCCGAACAACACTGCAGTGCCCTAAACCCTAAAACACCACCCCCAGCACGACCCCCTACACTGCCCGAACACCACTGCTCTGCCCAAAACCCTGAAACACCAGCCCCAGCACGACCCCCTACACTGCCCGAACACCACTGCACTGCCCTAAACCCTGAAACACCACCCCCAGCACGACCCCCTACACTGCCCGAACACCACTGCACTGCCCTAAACCCTGAAACACCACCCCTAGCACGACCGCCTACACTGCCTGAAAACCACTGCACTGCCCTAAACCCTGAAACACCAGCCCCAGCACGACCCCCTACACTGCCCGAACACCACTGCGCTGCCCTAAACGCTGAAACATCAGCCCCAGCAAAACCCCCTACACTGCGCGAACACCACTGCACTGCCCTAAACACTGAAACACCACCCCCAGCAAGACCCCCTACACTGCCCGAACACCACTGCACTGCTAAACCCTGAAACACCAGCCCCAGCAAGACCACCTACACTGCCCGAACACCACTGCACTGCCCTAAACCCTGAAACACCACCCCCAGCACGACACCCTACACTGCCCGAACACCACTGCACTGCCCTAAACCCTGAAACACCACCCCCAGCACGACCCCCTACACTGCCCGAGCACCACTGCACTGCCCTAAACCCTGAAACACCACCCCCTGCACGACCCCCTACACTGCCCGAACACCACTGCACTGCCCTAAACCCTAAAACTCTACCCCCAGCATGACCCCCTACACTGCCCGAACACCACTGCACTGCCCTAAACCCTGACTCACCACCCCCTGCACGACCCCCTACACTGCCCGAACACCACTACACTGCCCTAAACCCAGAAACACCACCCCCAGCACGACCCCCTACACTGCCCAAACACCACTGCACTGCCCTAAACCCTGAAACACCACCCCCAGCACGACCCCCTACACTGCCCGAACACCACTGCACTGCCCTAAACCCTGAAACACCAGCCCCTGCACGACCCCCTACACTGCCCGAACACCATTGCACTGCCCTAAACCCTGAAACACCACCCCCAGCACGACCCCCTACACTGCCTGAACACCACCTGCCCTAAACCCTGAAACACCACCCCCAGCAAGACCCCCTACACTGCCCGAACACCATTGCACTGCCCTAAACCCTGAAACACTGCCCCCAGCAAGACCCCCTACACTGCCCGAACACCACTGCACTGCCCTAAACCCTGAAACATCACCCCCAGCAAGACCCCCTACACTGCCTGAACACCACTGCCTGCCCTAAACCCTGAAACACCACCCCAGCACGACCCCCTACACTGCCCGAACACCACTGCACTGCCCTAAACCCTGAAACACCACCCCCAGCACGACACCCTACACTGCCCGAACACCACTGCACTGCCCTAAACCCTGAAACACCAGCCCCAGCATGACCCCCTACACTGCCCGAACACCACTGCACTGCCCTAAACCCTGAAACACCAGCCCCAGCACGACCCCCTACACTGCCCGAACACCACTGCTCTGCCCAAAACACTGAAACACCAGCCCCAGCACGACCCCCTACACTGCCCGAACACCACTGCACTGCCCTAAACCCAGAAACACCACCCCCAGCACGACCCCTACACTGCCCGAGCACCACTGCCTGCACTGCCCTAAACCCTGAAACACCAGCCCCAGCACGACACCCTACACCGCCTGAACACTACTGCACTGCCCTAAACCATGAAACACCATCCCCAGCACGACCCCCTACACTGCACGAACACCACTGCACTGCCCTAAACCCTGAAAAACTACCCCCAGCAAGACCCCCTACACTGCCCGAACACCACTGCACTGCCCTAAACCCTGAAACATCACCCCCAGCAAGACCCCCTACACTGCCCGAACACCACTGCCCTAAACCCTGAAACACCACCCCCAGCAAGACCCCCTACACTGCCCGAACACCACTGCACTGCCCTAAACCCTGAAACACCAGCCCCAGCACGACCCCCTACACTGCCCGAACACCACTGCACTGCCCTAAACCCTGAAACACCACCCCGTGCATGACCCCCTACACTGCCCGAACACCACTGCACTGCCCTAAACCCTGAAACACCAACCCCAGCACGACCCCTACACTGCCCGAACACCACTGCACTGCCCTAAACCCTGAAACACAACCCCCAGCACGACCCCCTACACTACCCGAACACCACTGCACTACCCTAAACCCTAAAATACTCCCCCAGCACGACCCCTACACTACCCGAACACAACTGCACTGCCCTAAACCCTCAAACACTCCCCCAGCACGACCCCTACACTACCCGAACACCACTGCACTGCCCTAAACCCTAAAACACTCCCCCAGCACGACCCCCTACACTGCCCGAACACCACTGCACTGCCCTAAACCCTAAAACACTCCCCCAGCATGACCCCTACACTACCCAAACACCACTGCACTGCCCTAAACCCTAAAACACTCCCCCAGCATGACCCCCTGCATGACCCAAACACCACTGCACTGCCCTAAACCCTGAAACACCACCCCCAGCAAGACCCCTACACTGCCCGAACACCACTGCACTGCCCTAAACCCTGAAACACCACCCCCAGCACGACCCCCTACACTGCCCAAACACCACTGCACTACCCTAAACCCTAAAACACGACCTCCTACACTACACAAAGACCACTGCACTACCCTAAACCCTAAAACACTACCCCCAGCACGACCCCCTACACTACACAAACACCACTGCACTACCCTAAACCCTAAAACACTACCCCCTACACTACACAAACACCACTGCACTACCCTAAACCCTAAAACAATACCCCCAGCACGAACCCCTACACTACCCAAACACCACTGCACTACCCTAAACCCTAAAACACTACCCCCAGCAGTACCCCCTACACTACCCAAACACCATTGCACTACCCTAAACCCTAAAACACTACCCCCAGCAGTACCCCCTACACTACCCAAACACCACTGCACTACCCTAAACCCTAAACCACTACCCCCAGCACGACCCCCTACACTACCCAAACACCACTGCACTACCCTAAACCCTAAAACACTACCCCCAGCACAACCCCCTACACTACCCAAACACCACTGTAATACCCTAAACCCTAAAACACTCCCCAGCACGACTCCCTACACTATCCAAACACCACTGCAGTACCCTAAACCCTAAATATACCCCCAGCATGACCCCTACACTAAACAAACACCACTGCACTACCCTAAACCCTAAAACACTACCCCCAGCACGACCCCCTTCACTACCTAAACACAACTACACAATTTGTTACAGGCGTTGCAACGCAGGCCTGTGGTGCTTACTGGAAGTACTTGGTGGGCTAGTTGGGCCCCAGGGACCCTCAGGATTCAAGGTGACCTAATCCCCCAACTTAAAACGCGCCACGGGGAGCGTTTGCACAGTGGTGAAGGGAGGGGGCGGGGCCTCAGGTGACATGTGCGCAAACACGCCCCTTGAATCCTGAGGGACCCTGGGGGCCAACTAGCCCACCAGGTACCTTCAGTAAGCACAACAGAGTTGCGTTGCAGAGAGGTGAAAAAGGTGCGTGGCCTCGGAACGCCTCTCTGCAACTCAGCTCTGTGGTCCTAACTGTAGGTACCTGGGGGCTAGTTGGGCCCCAGGAACCCTCAGGATTCAAGGGAGCTTAATCCCGCAACTTAAAACGCGCCACGGGGCGCGTTTGCACACGCGTTTTAAGAGGTAGTTTTAATCCCCCTGCCCTATTATGTACTAGGGACTTACAGAGGAGGTCATGCTAATCACAGGGGTACCCCAACGCATAGTGTTCCCTAGTGTATGTAGGGGTTTTCACTGTATTCTAAGTGTCTTTTAGCATAGCACTGACTCTGGTTAGTCAGAGTCAGTTACCACCAGTACCTGTCTGAAAAAGTTGTGGGCACAGGATGATTTTGCAACATGGCCTCTTTCTGCTCCTCTGTTGGTTCTTTCTGCACATCTTTTTCTTCTTCCTGCACTTTTCTTCATCTTTGTGGACTTCTGTTGCTTCTTTCTGCATTTCTTTTGCTTCTTTCTGCGCGTTTTTTCTTCTTTCTTCACATGTCCTACCTCTGTAGGCATAGTTAGAAACTAGCATTTAAAAACCTTGAAATTCACTGAAAAACCATAGGTTTCAGACACGTTATAGTTAGAAATTAGCATTTAAAAAACCTTTGAAATTCACTGAAAAAACCATAGGTTTTAGGGACAGTTATAGTTAGTTGGACATTTCACTCGTACAAAACCATAGAAATTCCCTCGTTATAGTTAGTTCAGCTAACTATAACTCGCGCCCGCAATGCACTGCTGATGACGTCACATATTACATCACTCATGACATGGTCAGTGACATCACTGATGACATCACTGATGACATCTCAAATGACATCACTGATGACATCATCCATGTGATAATTTCATGCATCTTCTCACACCCTAATATAGCTTTTGATACACCCACTCTAAATTACAGACTGCCATTCTCAAAACCATACACACTCCAATACCAATAACTACATACCCACTCACTGATTCTTAGGTCTACACACACACATCTACTCACTCACCCACCCACCCAAGCAGTCCATAACAGATGCACTCTTGAAATCATGCACCCAGTGAATCACCCACTCACACATCTATGTACAGAGTCACACACACCCACCCACACAAACACTCAGGCAGCCATACAGATACTCAGAGAACCAATCAATAACCCATATAGACACTCATGTAGCTATTCGCAAATCCATGCATCCACTTACACACCAACAAACAGACGGATACAGACATTCACACAGTTTAGTCACTAACCCATGCATTCAGTAAGATACGTTTAATCACTCACTTGTAGAGTCAGTCACGCACGTACTAAATCATCCATTCAGACACTTAAACACCCACTCATTCTTCAATCCGCCTTTCCCTATATATATTAAACATATTTAAACTTTACAGAAACACACAGTCACTGGATGATGTCATCAGTGATTTCATTTGAGATGTCATCAGTGATGTCATCACTGATGACATCTCAAATGACATCACTGATGACATCATCCATGTGATAATTTCATGCATCTTCTCACACCCTAATATAGCTTTTGATACACCCACTCTAAATTACAGACTGCCATTCTCAAAACCATACACACTCCAATACCAATAACTACATACCCACTCACTGATTCTTAGGTCTACACACACACATCTACTCACTCACCCACCCACCCAAGCAGTCCATAACATATGCACTCTTGAAATCATGCACCCAGTGAATCACCCACTCACACATCTATGTACAGAGTCACACACACCCCACCCACACAAACACTCAGGCAGCCATACAGATACTCAGAGAACCAATCAATAACCCATATAGACACTCATGTAGCTATTCGCAAATCCATGCATCCACTTACACACCAACAAACAGACGGATACAGACATTCACACAGTTTAGTCACTAACCCATGCATTCAGTAAGATACGTTTAATCACTCACTTGTAGAGTCAGTCACGCACGTACTAAATCATCCATTCAGACACTTAAACACCCACTCATTCTTCAATACGCCTTTCCCTATATATATTAAACATATTTAAACTTTACAGAAACACACAGTCACTGGATGATGTCATCAGTGATTTCATTTGAGATGTCATCAGTGATGTCATCAGTGATGTCACTGACCATGTCATGAGTGATGTAATATGTGACGTCATCAGCAGTGCATTGCGGGGGCGCGAGTTATAGTTAGCTGAACTAACTACAACGGGGGAATTTCTATGGTTTTGTACGAGTGAAATGTCCAACTAACTATAACTGTCCCTAAAACCTATGGTTTTTTCAGTGAATATATATATATATGTGACACTACCTGCTATAAGCAAACGACTTTAGTAGAGTACAATAAAAGCAGAGTCTCCCTAAAAGAAACTCCACAACTACAAGATGGAGGGGCTGATCAGTAAGGATGAGTTCTCTTTCCTCCACCATGAGACACCAACCATACCTGTACTGTACTTTCTCCCTAAAGTGCACAAGGGCACCTTACCCATACCAGGACGCCCTATCATTTCTGCCTGTAACAGTGTCTGTGAAAATTTGTCGAGATATGTTGACTTTTATTTACAGGATTTTGTTGTGTCTCTGCCTTCATACTTACGTGATACCAGTGACTTTTTGAACAAAATTATGGGCATACAATGGTCAGAAAGCTACATTCTTATATCTATGGACATCACATCCCTATATACCAGTATCAATCACTGTGATGGCCTAAGGGCATGTGAACATTTTTTACAGGGTCATCCAATCACAATTATCGCCACAATTCCCTATTACTGTTTATGATCGAATGGTGTCTTATGAATAACTTTTTTCTATTTGACAGAACTGTGTACCAACAAATGCGCGGAGTTGCCATGGGTGCCTGTTTCTCTCCTAGCTATGCGTGCTTGCATGTTGGCTGGTGGGAGGAACAGGTACTCATGATTGATCATAAGGAAGCCTGGGATACTAACATTGTCAGTTGGTTACGCTATATTGACGATGTTTTTGTGGTGTGGGATGGATCGATTGAAAGTGCTCAGAACTTTGTTAAATCCATTAACTGTAACACCGCTAACCTTGAGTTCAATGCCAACATCAATGAAAGGGAGATCGATTTCCTAGATGTCACTGTTTACATTGAGGATGGTGTAGTTTTATCTAAACTCCACCGCAAAACTACGGCAGGCAACTCTACACTGCATGCCACCAGCTATCACCCTAAACATCTTATAGCCAGTATACCATATGGTGAAATGCTGCGACTGAGGAGAATATGTAGCTCAGAATCTGACCTCAACATCTGTCAGGAGGAGACACATATGCGCTTCCTTGACCGTGGTTATAGCTCAGCATCACTCCACAAAGCTAGATCTAGGGCCAACTCTTTACCTAGAAACACACTTCTGGCACCCAAGCATCCTATTGAATTTAGCTGCAGTGACAACACCGAAAAGGGCACGGGTACTGCTGATACCAGATTGATCATCACTTACAGCAGAGAAGAGCGAGCCATCAAGGCCATTATCAACCGTCACTGGTGCATTGTTCAGACTGACCCAGTTTTAGGCCCCATTATTGCCGACAGACCTACTGTCACCTACCGCAGAGCTTTCTCAATGAGAGATGCTCTAGTCAGGAGCAGCCCTGAGGTCAGTATTAAATCTAACTGGCTTTCGGATGTTAAGGGGTTTTATAAATGCAACTCATGCAGAGCCTGCAGATTTGGTGTCAACATCACTCAGGTTACTGCAAAATTTTGTAATAAACCTATCATCCTACAACACAAATACACCTGTAGAACTGACTTCGCAGTGTACATCCTCCGATGCAGCTGCAATCTGATGTATGTTGGCAGCACCAAACTCCAAGTCCATGTTAGGATTTTACAACATCTCAGGGCAATTGTCAACAACGACCCCAGCTACCCAGTGGCTAGGCATTTCAAAGTACAGCATGACAACAACCTTGATCACCTTCAGTACTTTGTGATCGATAGTGTACCTACATTAAGACGTGGTGGCAACCGCGAAAATAAACTGAGACAACTTGAAAGCCGTTACATCCTAGAGCTGGACACTAAGGCCCCTTTTGGACTCAATAGTAGTGAAGATCTTTACAACTTTCTCTGAGATTCCTCTTGCAGTTTGGGTTACCTTCTGTCAATATTAGATCTCTTCATTTCACCTCACTCTGTTTTGCCTTTTGTTGCTCCTAGCGGCTCTCCTGTATTCTTGTTCTCACTTGAACACTTTCCCTCTCTATGTCACATTTTTCTGTATTTTATCGAGACCTTCTGTTTCACTAATTGCATTTCAGTTCCAGCTCTATTGACTGCCACCCTCTTGCTCTGACTCACCTCCAGCAGTATTTCGCAACTGTGTCTGTACTGTTCTTTCCACTATTGATGTAATGTTATGCGCATTATGCGGCCATTGTGTTTTCAGTGAGGGTCTTGTCATTACCTACATATCATTGTTGACTTAGAATTCCGGCTGGTTTTCTGAGTAGAGTTCCATTTTTTAACCTTGATTTTTGATTTAAAATTTTTTTTTTTTTGTAACAAGTTATAGATGAAAATAAGAAAAAAAGACTTTATTTTTTACTGCGCATCTTACACTACTGTCACAAATTACTGTGTTGCACTATTTTCCACCTTTGCACTTATCACTTTCCTTGCGGTAACTCTTGAGGCATTATTGGCTACACACACAATATACTCCTTGATTTTTTGGTTTATCTATGTGTGTATTCTAGGTGACGTAACTATGCTCTTGCCATAGAGTAGTCCTTATTTTATTTTTATAATTGTACTGTTGATGCCCTACCAAGAATTGATTACCTGCAACACTATTTTTGTCATAGGAGTAGACACTGATCTTATACATTATAGATTTGTATACAGAACCCTTTGCCCGCCCAGTATATTCTTGTCATGACTTCGCTCCATGCGGTCATTTGGGCACTTACTTTTGGGAATACACTTTGATACGCTGTATTTTGCAGTGAGCATCGGTTTTTTATTTTAATTCCCTTTATAGTAATGTTCCTTTTATGGCTAATTTTCGGGTCCCACTTTGATTCCATTTCTGCTTCAGTTAGACAACTATACATTTTTTTTTCCCATAGCAGTCTGTTTGTATCATTTTTGTGCTCCCTTTATTCCATATCCTTTCATTGCCATACCTCTATTATGTCTATTGGGCATCACAGTAAACCAGTTCGCGCCATTACTTGCCTCTCAGCTTTTATAAATAGCAGTAAAGCATTTTTTTGCACTGTCATTATGTATGTATATTATGTATTACCGTAAGGCACTCTCACTTTTACGTTTCACTACACTTTTGCAACCCACGTCACTTACCTGCCTATTTAAGTTGCTACTTGCACGTAGCGCCGTTATGTGATCAAGGCCGCAGGTCGGCGGCCGAAACGCGTAATGTGGACCATCTTTGGCATGAAATAAACTTTGGATGACATCTGCTGCTGTGGTCTGTGCCCGTGTGTTCCTTGTTGGGTGCCGACACTACGGGACTTTGGTGCTGATATATATATATATATATATATATATATATATATATATATATATATATATATATATATATACATACATATTACCTACTGGCAGTCGCTAGTAGGTAGTTATAGTTAGGACCTTGTTTCTATTAAAAAGCATTTTTTCTTTTGCCAATATCTTTGGCACCGGTTGATGAATATTCGCGAAATTTTCAAAACTAATGGGGTCCGGTCAGCTCCTGTCTTGAAAGTTTTGGGGTGATTCGTCAAGCGGGGGCAGAGAAAAAAAGGAGGTCCCAAAATGCATTTTCTCCATGTTAATTTCCATAGGAAATGTTTGTCGCAGCTACAGCCCGAACTGTTGAACGGAATTACACCATATTTGGCAGAGAGGTAGCTCTTTGTCCAGAGTGCACTCTTTGCTTTAAATGGTGTAAATCCATTCAGTAGTTCCTGAGAAATTCAAAAATAAAACAATATCGATATTTGGTGACCGCGGTGGATCCGCGAACCCTCCCGATCATGAGCTTGACTCTGATTGGCTGCCAACACTTCGAACCAGAAAGTGTTGGCAGCCATCTTGTGACTCGGTTGAACTGAGTCACAAGAAAAAAGGTTAAAAATGAAGAAAAGGGGCAGGGTAGAGACACCCTGACCCCCTAGGCCTGCTCAGGGGGTCCCACAGGGACCTCTAGGGCCAAAAAAAAAGCATTTTTAAAAAAAACTTTCGGTGGGATTCGCGGACCCTAGGCGAATTCCGCCAAAAAGAAAAAAAAAAAAGACGCACAGTGTCCCGCGCTTCGTTTTAATAAGCCCCCGGCTGGGCCAGGTCCCTGGGGCAATGTGGACAATATATGCGGGGGCCGCACGGGCCCCCGCAGCCCCGAGGACCACCACCTCCCCAGGTATTTTTTATTATAAAAAGCATAGGGGGGCTCCTGCCCCCCACGCTGCCCGGGGACCACCACCTCCCTGGGGCTTCAATGTTTTAATGCGGGGGGCTCGCACCCCCTGCAGCCCCGGGGACCGCCACCTCCCTGGGGCTAGCTTTAAAAATTATGTGTGGGGGGTTTGAGCCCCCCCCCACACTGCCCCGGGGACCACCACCTCCCCGGGGCACACTTTATTCTAATATGTGGGTCTGTTGCTGCCTCCCGGGGACCACCACCTCCCTTGGGCTATATACAAGTTGGGAGAGGGGCTGCGCAGCCCCTCCAGGAGCCCTCCTTGGCCCTGTGGACCGCCACCCCCAGGGCCGACTCCAGCAATGTCCTGGGGTGCCCACCTCGGGACATTGCTGTTTGCAATGGCAGGGCTGGAGCACTGCTCCCACCCTGCAATTACAAACTTCTGCTTCGCTTCATGGAAGCGAGAGCAGAAAAACTGCTCTCTCTTCCATGAAGCAAAGCAGATTTGCTTTTGGGAAAAGGGAGCTGCATGTTTGCAGCTCCCTTTGTCCAAAAGCAATGCTGGCTTCCGCAGGAGGCTGAGAGCCAGCAGGGACCGTGGGGGCATTGGGGCTCCTCCCGTAGTCCTCAACGTGAGGCCAGGCCTCGGGAGATGCGGTCGCCGGCACCAAAAGTGTTCAAGGGAAGGGGGGCCATGCTGCCCCCCCCTCACGTAAAGTTTAAAAAAAAGAAGTACAAAAAGAGGCAAAGCCCTGGGGGATGGGGTCCCCGGTGCCGAAAAAGGCCTCAGGAGTAACCCATGGCAAAGCACTACGCTACGCTCGCGTAGTTTGCGAAGTTTGCGCTACTTCGCACAACGCAAATTGCACGTAGCACAGTGCAAACACGCGAAGCGTAGCGTAGTGCAGCGGTCATTTTTTGCTTGCTCGCGGTCCTCAACGTCAAGTTGGCGACCGCGAGCAAGCAAAATGACATCCCAGCGAGACTTTTTCTCGTTCGCGATCAGCAACATCAAGTTGCCGATCGCGAGCGTGGAAAATAAACCTCCCGGCGAGATTCTCAACGCGGGGAGGTCAGGTTTCTCATTGCGAGTGGTCACGTATGCTTGCGACCGCTCGCGATGAGAAACTACCAGTCCGCGTTGAGAAAGCTGCCGCTCGAGTAAAAATCTACTAGAGCGGCAGTAAAAGACAGCTCGCACTGTGCAAGATGCCGTTTTCAATGATTGCACAGTGCGGACAAGCATCCGGCACTGTGCAATCATTGCGAACAGTGCACTACGCAGTTCGCGTAGTGCTGCGCGTAGCTCGCGTAGTGCAAACTGCACTTTGCGTAGCTTCGCGTAGCGCTACTTCGCGAACTACGCCCAGGCTTACTCAGGAGGGGGTTCGCGTGGCCCCCTTCCCATTTTAAAAACAAAATAATTTTAGAAAATGGCTCAGGCCCTGTTGGATAGGGTTCCCAGGGCCCAAAAAATATTAAGAGAAAGGGGGCCACATAGCCCCAGTCTAAAAAAAAAAAAGAAAAATGAAGCCAGCATCTCGCTGGAGACCCCACCCCCTCCCTGCACCACTTTGCAAACACGCCTCCTGGTGCGTTCTGGGTTGGGGGATTAAGTCCCCTTGAATCCTAAAAGTCCTTAGGGGCCAACTAGCCCACCAGGTACCTCCAGTAAGCCCCACACAGTGGGATTGCTGAGAGGTGGTCCGAGGCCATGCCCTTTTTTACACCACTCTGCAAACGTGCCTCTTGGCACACTGCTGGTGGGGTGATGAGGTCCTCTTGTGTCCTGAGGACCTCAGGACTAAAGTAGACTTCATCCTCCGAGCAGCAGTGCCCCAAGAGGTGTGTTTACAGAGTGGTAGAAAAAGGGTGTGTGGCCTCGGACCACTCTCAGCAATCCAGCTGTGTGGGGCTTACTAGAGATAACAGGAGCGCTAGTTGGCCCCCAGGGACCCTCAGGGGGCACGTTTGCAGAGTGGCGGAGAAAGGGGACATGGCCTGTGTCCACCTCTCAGCAATCCAACTATCTGGGGCTTTCTGGAGGTATCAGGTAGGCTAGTTGGCCCCTAAGGACCCCCAGCAGCGAAGGGGACTTGAATCCCCATCCAAGAGCGCACCAGGGAGCGCGTTTGCAGACTGGTGGGCAAAGGGGGCATGGCCTGCAATGAGAACTTACCAATGCTGCTGTGTGGGACTTACTGGAGGTGGGATTGCTAAGAGGTCTTCGGAGGCCATGCCCCCCTTTCTCCACCACTCTGCAAACATGCCTCCTGGCACACTACAGGTTGGGGTATGAAGTCTACTTTACTCCTGAGGGACTTTGGGGGCCAAGAAGCTCTCCTATTACCTCCTGTAAGTCCTACGCAGCGGAATTCCTGAGCGCTGGTCAGAGGCCCAGCCCCCTTTCTGCACCACTCTGCAAACGCGACTACTACGTTATAGTTAGAAATTAGCATTTAAAAAACCTTAGAAATTTACTGAAAAAACCATAGGTTTCAGGGATGTTAAAGTTAGGAATTAGCATTTAAAAAACGTAGAAATTCACTGAAAAAACCAGAGGTTTCAGGGACATTATGGTTAGTAATTAGCATTTAAAAAACCCTAGAAATTCACAGAAAAAAACACAGGTTTGAGGGACGTTCTAGTTAGTCTGACATTTCACTCATACAAAACCAGAGAAATGCGGTCGTTACAGTTAGCTGAGCTAACTATAACTCGCGCCCCCGCAATGCACTGCTGATGACGTCACATATTGCATCACTCATGACATGGTCAGTGACATCACTCATGACATCTCAAATGACATCACTGATGACATCATCCACTTAATATCTGATGCACCTCCTCACACCCTCATATAACCTTTCATACACCCACTCTAAAATACAGACTATCATACACAAAACCATAGACACACCAATACCAGTTACAAGAAGAGAGCATTTATAAGCACGCCACAGCAAAGAGTAAATGCAGGGTGGATGATATACTTTCGCCATACTGCGGAGTGAAACTTATCAGGGTTCTCCTCCGACATTTTAAAAGGTCTTATCATGACATGAAGGAGAAGGACTAAGATATTCTCCTTTCCGGATATCCACACACCCGCTTTTATCAAATACTAGGTGTGCTAGCATTACCAGCAAATGAGGCTGTGATACGTACATCTGGCAGTCGATATTATTAACAAGCATTGCATTTTCTGGTTACAACAAGGGACACGAACCTGCCGTCCGTATATACATGCTGGACAACATAATTTTCATCAATCGCCTTGAAAAAGTCTAAGGGAAGACGAAACACGTGTTGGCTGATTCTTCGTGCTGGATTTTATGAAATTGAGAATAAAGAATCTTATTTTTGAAGAAATTTGAACATTGTGGACTCTGTATATCGTGTGCAATCAGGAGCAGTGTGTGATTATATTGAACATTGCCATCTTAAAACTGATACGTTCCTGTTAATAGATATTTAGAATAGTTTTTACTCTACCAGTATTCTGGGTGATCTTTTATTAGAAAAGGGTGTGCTTATAAATGCTCTCTTCTTGCAATTTTGTGTACACAGTAGTTTTCTTCTGTGACAGTAGCATCTCTTGGTAGTAGGTGCATTAGAGCCAAGGTAGCACCCCATTAAGAAAATATAATGCCTATCCGAAATTGATTCACACTGTATCTCAACTGATATGATACATTTTTTTCTCTTACTGATTGTGCGGTTTTTTCCCAATTTTGGGAACTGCTACTACCAAAAAACTTTTGTTGAAATCAATACCAGTTAGTACATACTCACTCACTGATTCATAGGTCTACACACATCCACTCACTCAACCATAGTCACTCATACACACAGTCACTTATCAATAGAGCCATTGATATATGCACTCATACACCCATACAGACACTCACATACCACCACTCACCCACAGAGATACTCACACACCTAGTCAGTCACCCAAGGACTCTATCACACTGCCATTTACTCACCTATACAGTTATACACACACCACCTTACTTATTCATACAGATAATAACACATACTTACTCTCTTATACAGTCACTGACACAAGCACACACTCATCCATACTGCCACTCTCACAATCACTCACTCTCACATATAGTCACTTATATACTCCAACACTCACATATATTGCCTTTCACATATGTAATTACTCACACATATACCACTGAGACATCCATTCACTCACCAACACAGCCATACGCGCACTCACTCACCCATACAGCCCCTCGCAGATGCACTCATGAACCCATACACCCACTGAATCACCCACTCACACATCTATGCAGGGAGTCACACACCCCCCTACCCACCCACACAGATACTCAGGCACCCATACAGGTGATCAGACAACCAATCATAAACCCATATAGACATTCATGTAGCTACTCACCAACCCATGTAGCCACTTACACACCAACTGACAGACTGATACAGACATTCACACAGATTAGTCATTCACCCATGCATTCACTAAGATAGGTTTAATCACTCACTTATACATTCAGTCATTCACCCACTAAATCATCCATTCAGACACTCATACACCCACTCATTCTTCAATAAACCTTGGCATGTATATATATAACATTCTTAAACTTTTTAGAAACACTCAGTCACTGGATGATGTCATCAGTGATGCCATCAGTGATTTCATTTGAGATGTCATCGGTGATGTCACTGACCATGTCTTGAGTGATGTAATATGTGACGTCATCAGCAGTGCATTGCGGGAGTGCGAGTTATAGTTAGCTCAGCTAACTTTAACAGGCGAATTTCTCTGGTTTTGTACGAGTGAAATGTCAGACTAACTATAACGTCCCTGAAACCTGTGTTTTTTCAGTGAATATATATATCTATATATATATAAATATATTCACTAAAAAAGTAAAGGTTACAGGGATGGTTTAGTTAGCAAATAGAATTTAAAAAACCTCAGAAATTCACTGACAAAAACTAAGGTTACAAGGACTTTATAGTTAGGCTCAGATTTAACTTGTACAAAACCATAGAAATTCAGCAGTTATAGTTACTTGAGCGAACTATAACTTACGCCCCCACAATCCACTGCTTACGCCTCACATATTACATCACTCATGACATGGTTAGTGACATCACTGATGACATCTTAAATGAAATCACTGATGACATCATCCAGTGATTGTGAATGTTTCCTAAAGGTTTATGAGAGACCAACATATATATGAAGATACCACTAAAGTTAAATTAGTATACTTTCTGTACTACCAATGAGTGATTCTATTTTTTAAGATAGATTATGTGAGTGACTGTATGACTGTGTATATCTGTGTGTGAGTGTGTCTGAGTGTGTGTATGGGTGTATACGTGGGTGTGTGACTAGCTGTGTGGATGACTTAATGGCTGTGTGATTGGCTGCATTGGTGAGTGTCTGGGTGTGTCAGTGGCTGTATGGGTGAGTGAGTGGCTGTGTGAGTGGCTCTAAGAGTGGGTGGGTGAGTGTATGTGTTAGTGATTGTATGGGTGAGTGAGTGGGTATCTGAATGGCTGTGAGTGAGTATCTGTGTGAATGGTTGTACAGGTGAGTGAGTGGATGTGTGAGTGCTTATATGGATGTGTGAATGGGTATGTAAGAGGCTGTGTAGGTGTGTGAGTGCTTGAATGGGTGAGTGAGTGGCTGTGTTGAGAGGCTGTATGGGTGAGTGAGTGGGTCTGTGAGTGACTCTATGGATGAGTGAGTGGTTGTGTGAGTACTTGTCTGGGTCTGTAAGTAGGAATGTGAGTGGTTGTGTGAGTGTGTAAGTGAGTGTTTCAAAGGCTGTATAGGGGTATGAGTGGTTCTGTGGATGATGTAATCAGTGATGTCATCAGTGATGTCATTTGAGATGTCATCAGTGAAATCACTGACCATCATAAACACAATAGAGCCCACGTCAATACATGGGGAGGGGAACTAGAGGCGCAGGGTTCTAGGAGCTAGCAGCCTCCAACAACAAATGTTAACCACAACAAGAGCTGCTCCTAGTATAGTGACCACTGTGGGTTTAGAACCAAATTGTGAGTGAAAGCATCTCACAAAATGTGACGGACTGGTCTCCCACACCACCGGGTGTCATGCTTCATCATTGACCAGTCCTCGCCCTCTAAAACCTTGGTTTGATAGAGGGCGGGCATGCACCTGATGACAGGGATGCACTTCTAAACTAAGACAAAACTAAGACAAAGAAGTGAGTGAGGTTAAAAATCATTATAGTTATCAAATTGTGATTTTTAATGTGTATGGTAACTATATGATATTAAAATAGGTGGACGGTATATGGGGAATTGATTGTCCCCTAACCGTAATAAGAATGGTCAACATGTTTCTGCCATGGTGGCCCAGGAGGGTCCAAGGGATTCATCAGGACCTTAACATAAAAATGGGGCTCCGTTCTTACCAACTGGTGGTTAGAAGATACCACTGTGCGGGTGTGACCTATGTCACTCTCCACTGTAAATGATGGCTTCTAAATTCAAGCCATCGGGGAGGACCGGGAGCAGTCATCTAGGAGAATCGTGGGAAACTGTCCTTGATGCAGGTTTGACTACAGGGGTTTCCTCTCCCTTCCTCCCATGGGGCAAGTAGTTTTATTGCATAGGGCTTGAATTTAGAAGCCATCATTTACAGTGGAGAGTGACATAGGTCACACCCGCACAGTGGTATCTTTTTCCCCAGTTTAGCCCCAGCCATATGCAAATCAGTCTTGACCCTGCTCCTCACGGGAACAGTCCAGCCTGAACTGCCAAGCTGGGTCCTCCCTGGACTGGAAACAAGCATCTGTGACCGGTTTTGGTGTAATTCATAATAGTATTGCATTTATTTTCAAATTCGAATGAAGGTGGCAGCATTTATTATGCTGTACTGCTCTGACCACCCTTGTGTTAAAATGGCGCCCATGCTTTCAAACCCATTGTTGTGTACTTTGAGCACTGAGTCCTCTCTCCATGTGAATTGTTAGAATGTGAAAGTAATAAGTGACATGCAGAATGTTCGCTTCCCTACCTGTGACCAAGGAGACGGCTGTCTCCGAAATGCGTTGGGAACTTATACATGTTGTAAATACCTAGAATAAACTGTTTAACAGCAGAGGAGACTTGTGGACCTGTGGATTCTTGGTGCGCGATGCTGTGGCACTAAGGATTGGTTATATATACATATATATTTATATATATATATACACACACACATATATACAAATATATATATATGTTAATATGTATATATACACATATACATATATATACATTCACTGAAAAAACAAAGGTTACAGGGATGTTATAGTTAGGCTCAGATATCACTTGTACAAAACCATGTCATGAGTGATGTCATTTGAAATGTCATCAGTGATGCCACTGACCATGTCATGAGTGATGTAATATGCGAGGTCATAAGCAGTGAATTGGGGGCGTAAGTTATAGTTATCTCAGGTCACTATGACTGCTGATTTTCTATGGTTATGTAGAAGTGAAATCTGAGCCTAACTATAACATCCCTGTAACATTTGTTTTTTCAGTGAATTTCTAAGGTTTTTTAAATTCTATTTTCTAACTATAACATCCCAGTAACCATTTGTTTTCCTGTGAATTTCTTTCGTTTTTCAAATTCTACTCCTAACTCTAACACCCCTGTAACCTTTGGTTTTTTAAGTGAATTTCTATGATTTTTTTAACTAGGAGTTGCATTTGAAGAGTGGTGGAGAAAGGGGGCAGGGCCTCCAACCAGCTCTAAGAAATCCTGCTGTGTCAGACTTACTGAAGGTAATAGGATGGCTTCTTAGCCCCAAAGGACCCTCAGCATCCAAGAGGACTTCATCCCGCAACCGGTAGTGCACCAGGAGGAGCATTTCAAGAGTGGTGGAGAAAGGGGGCGGGGCCTCTGACCAGCTCTCAGCAGTCGTGCTGTGTGGGACATACTGGAGGTAACAGGAGGGTTTCTTGGCATCCAGGGACCCTCAGCAGCCAAGGGGACTTCATCCCCCAACCATTAGTGTGCCAGGAGATGTGTTTGCAGAGTGGTTGTGAAAGGGGGCGGGCTTCCATCAACTTGCCAGGCCAACTTTTATTTTATTTTATTGTTTTATTAGGGAAGGGGGGCCGCATGTCCCCCCTTCCCTGGGCTCATTTCAGCCCCAGGTACCCCATCTCCCGGGGCCAGGCCTTATTGAAAAGGGGAGGGGGCAGTGTGGCCTCCCCCCTTCCTGGGCCAATTTCAGCCCCAGGTACCCGACCCCCGGGGACCTGGCCTTTGTTATTGTTTTTTTATACAGAGGAGTGGAACCTTGTGCCCCCTCCCCAGGCCGATTTCAGCCCTGGGGACCCTATCCCCCGGAGCCCGGCTTACTTGTAATAGGGGAGGGGGTCTGCACGACCCCCCTTCCTGAGCTGATGTCAGCCACAGGGACGCTATCCCCAGGGGCCTGACCATTTATAGATGGGGAAGGTGGGCTGCTTACCCCCCTCCCTGGGCCCACCAATATCCCAGGGCCTGTCCATTTGTTGTGGGTGCCCTCATGACACCCACTCTCCACAGGAAACCGTGGAGGGATCCTGAAGGTCCAAGTGGTCCCTGCCGTCTCCCTGCCTCTTGCAGGGGCTGGCATTGTTTTCACACACAGGGAGCTGCTGGAAACGCAACTTCCTGTGTGTGAAGTCAATTTTGCTCCACTTCCTGCAAGCGAGAGCATTTTTAAGTGGAATAGCATACATTGGAGTGGCATAGAGTGCATAGAGTGGAATAGCGTAGAGTTGAGTGGCGTAGAGTGGAGTGGCATAGAGTGGAATGGCATACAGTAGAATAGTCTAAAGTGAAGTGGCATGAAGTGGTATACAGTGGAGTGGCATAGAGTGGAGTGTCATAGAGTGGAATAGTGTAAAGTGGAGTGGCGTAGAGAGGAATAGCATAGAGTGGCGTAGGGTAGAGTGGTGTAAATTCAAGTACCGTACAGTGAAATGGCATACAGTAGATTGGCATAGTGTGTAGAGGCGTAGAGTATAGTGGCATACAGTAGAGTGGCATAAAGTGGAGTGGCGTAGAATGGAGTGGCATTGAGTGGAGTGGCATAGAGTGGAGTGGCCTGACCATTTATAGATGGGGAAGGTGGACTGCTTACCCCCCTCCCTGGGCCCACCAATATCCCGGGGCCTGTCCATTTGTTGTGGGTGCCCTCATGACACCCACTCTCCACAGGAAACCGTGGGGGGATCCTGAAGGTCCAAGTGGTCCCTTCCGTCTCCCTGCCTCCTGCAGGAGCTGGCATTGTTTTCACACACAGGGAGCTGCTGGAAACACAACTTCCTGTGTGTGACGTCAATTTTGCTCCACTTCCTGCAAGCGAGAGCCTTTTTAAGTGGAATAGCATACATTGGAGTGGCATAGAGTGGAATAGCATAGAGTTGAGTGGCGTAGAGTGGAGTGGCATAGAGTTGAATGGCATACAGTAGAATAGTGTAAAGTGAAGTGGCGTGAAGTGGTGTACAGTGGAGTGGCATAGAATGGAGTGTCGTAGAGTGGAATAGTGTAAAGTGGAGTGGCGTAGAGAGGAATAGCATAGAGTGGCGTAGGGTAGAGTGGTGTAAATTCAAGTACTGTACAGTGAAATGGCATACAGTAGATTGGCATAGAGTGTAGAGGCGTAGAGTATAGTGGCATACAGTAGAGTGGCATAAAGTGGAGTGGCATTGAGTGGCATTGAGTGGAGTGGCATAGAGTGGAGTGGCGTAGAGTGGAGTGGTGTAGAGTGGAGTGACATAGAGTGGAATAGCATAGAGCGGAGTGGCATAGAGTGGAGTGGAATGTGTTAGAGTGAAGTGGCGTGGTGTGTCGTAGAGTGGCATGGCATGCCATAGAGTGGCATGGACTTTCATAGAGTTCAGTCGATGGTCATAGATTGGAGTTGTGTGTCGTACAGTGAAGTGACATGTGCTAGAGCGAAGTGGTGTGTTGTACATTGGAGTAGAGTGGTATGGTAAGTGGTAGATTGTAGTATAAACAAATATAGCAGGAAAATGCCTGAAAGCATGTTGATGAAAATTGGCAGAAAAATAGATTTTGGTAGTAGATCTAAATAGGTTCAGTAGTGTTAAAGTCATAAAGCATGAAAACATAGTTATATATTGTGCTGCGGTGTACCATGGAAATGTCATGGCATACTTCGGTACATAGCAATGACAATAGAGCATCTTATTGGGAATTGAAAGCCCTTAAAAAATTAAAAGGTAGCCAGATTAGTTAGAGTACATTTGATTTGCATTTTGGGTTTTAATTGGAAATGTAGTGTAGTACTGTATTATGAGTGCATAGGAAGGAGTCTGCAATTTATGTAAGTATGTAAAGATAGGGAAAAGTAGTTCATATGTGTAAAAAACAGTTTACGGAGTACCGTGCTACTACTTAGAAAGGACCACAGTAGTTACAGAAATAATTTTTAAAAAAAAATGTTTAAAAAAGAATTAAATACACTGTAGTACACTATTTTTCCTCTTAAACCCCAGAACACAGACTAAGTGATGTCTAAATAATATGGCTGCCTTTTTATTTTTGTAAGAGAGAACTATTGCTTAGACCAAACTTAGGGGCCGATTATGATCCCGTCCGGAAAGCGTTCCGACTGATTCAGTTCCGAAATGCTTTCCGAATGACTCGGATCCGGGGAGTCCGAACGAGCCTTTTTGATGCACCCGGATACGATTTGGTCGAACTCCCATTAACTTCACTGGGAGCCTGTGTTCCGAACGAGAACACAGGCTCCCATTGACAAAAGGGGTGGTTGGGGAAAACCTTGCACCCTGTGGAGGGCACCCCATGGTGCCTGCCACACTGTACATGCATGGGTAGGGGGGGACCCATGGGTACCCCCACGGGTCCGATTCAGAGGGCCCCTGGTGAAGGGGTCCTGCTACGGACCCCCAAAGTCAGGTTCCAACAGCAGATTTGTTTCTGAACAAGGCTGTCTGAATCTGACATCCTAACCGCTCGGCTGGAAACTCACTCCATAGACCGCTACGATTCGGCTACGAATGACTTGTTTACTCCCAATGACTTTCGGAACTGAGTCCGACAGTTCGAACGCTTCCCAGCCATCGTAATATCTCGTTTGGAAACGTGTCTGAGTCGGTCTCAAAGGCGGGTGAATCGGATTCGGACAAATCGAATGCTGTTCGGAGCCTTTCCGGACAACATCCTAATCGACCTCTAACTCTGCATTCTGGGTTTTAAGGGGAAATAATTTTAGTGCAGTGTTTCTTAAATGTTTTGTCATATTTGATTTTTAAAAATATTTTTCAAATACTGCAGTACTTTATAGGTAGTAATGTGGTAATCTGTAAACATTGTTTTAAAATATAAAACTAATAGAACAGCTTTTCCCTACCTTTACAAACTTACTTACAGTGCCTCAATCCATCCCATGTACTTATAACATAGTAGTACACAGTTTTTCCACTTAAACCCCACAACTCTGACTAAGTGTGGGCCTTCTTATTTTGTAAAGGCTTGCCTTAACCAATCATATAATATTTTGTCACCAGCATGTACTGCAGTTTACTGTGGTATACAGTGGCTCAATACATCACTAAGTATGTGGCTCCCTTTCCTTTATAACTTTTTAACTTCTGAACCAATTTGATCTAGCAACAAAAAGGACCCTTTCTTCACTACAATCTATGGACCTGATTACGATGCCGGTCGGACTGACCATCTGACCACCATCTTCACAGGCCCTTTCCGACCGCTGAGACTGGGAAGTTTCCCCGTGCCATATTACGATGCAGTTGCTGCTACGGTGGAGCACATATCCCCGAATATGTTGCTGCAAATGCATTCAAAACTTGCAGAAGACATGTGAATTGTACATACATACATGACATATGTGGGGTTGTGAATTGTGCACCCTGTACCCGATTTCTGGAGTGTGCCAGAATGTGCACAGTCCAGTCAATGGGAATACATACTGCAGAATGACTTACCTGGATTCCGGCACCCACAGGATCATTGTCATCAGGGTTCAGTTCCAAGGTGTAGGGGGACCTGGAAGAAAGGATCCATGGCAGAGACAGCTGGAGAGAAGCAGATTGAGGTGAGTATGCACCCGAAATCCTTCCTTTCTGACGACTCGAGGCAGCCGGTCAAACCGCCATGGTCAGGTTCTCGGAAACCCACATCGTAATCCAGTCGGCGGTCAGAGATCCCTGTACAGCTCTATGGAGGCAGTTTGTCTCTGACTGCCATTTTGGCGGTCGGAGAATAGCTGTCAGAGTCGGCCGTCTTTCAGCGGTCAGTCGGAGTACACGATGCCTGCATCGTAATCCGGTGGTTGGACCGACTGCTTCTGAAGAGACCTTTGACGGTCCGACCACCTCCGACAGGACTGTGGAAGCCAGTCCGTCCGGCATCGTACTCAGGTCCTTTATTCCTGCCAATTTTTAACAAAATCTGTCTGCCCATTTTCCTGCTATGCCTAAGACAAAAGTCTATGGAAAATGCATTGGTGAAAAAGCATGTTTTGGGACTCACCCTTTTTTTGCTCCCCCTTGATGAACCACCTCAAAACTTTGCATTGACCGCCAATTTAGAAAAAGTAATAGGTCTGCAAAGTTTCAAGGAGATTTGTCAAATGGTGGCAATGTTATTAACCCCTGCACACCTCCATGGTAACATTACTGGCCGCCACTGTTCCTGACCCTGAAGTTTGGACCCCCGAAGCAGTATTCAAGGGACCAGTTTCTACAGTTAAACAGGGACTTAGCTTCAGGGGGTTTTTGGAGTGGGACACAGCCCTAAAAATTTCATAGTGGAGTCGTGTCTGCAGCAACAGTGACATTAATTCACTGTTGCTGACAACTGGGTAGAGGCGGGTGATTCTCTAAGAGCCTGTGCGCTAGATGCGACTTGAAAATATTTGGAATGCATATCATGCAATAAGCATCAGGTAGAAATATGATAGAGTGGCATCCCAATTACAAAAAAGTGTATTTCTTTACCATGCTGAAGTGATTCAGCTTAATACATCACATTATATCACTGCATTGAGAGGTATATATTAAAAGTGATATTTTTAAAACATGAACTTAGAAACATTCATGCCCCCTTCCTCAAAAACAAGAGGGTTTGGTACAGTACACTTGCTGAACTCAATCATTTGAAGGTACTCTTGTATGTGAAAATGAAGAGAAATGAGGTTCAGTGAAATAAAATGTTTGCCTAGATTCACACAATTTCTTCAAGTGGGAAAGCCAAGATTAATCTCAGACTTTCCAGTGTAATATCGTGCAGTTCAGCCACTAGATGGCTATCTCTTTCTCGCACCCAGTTTTCATCAAGGGTCACTGCTTTGTCATTAATTCTTGGTGCATGAGGTTAGACCATTGGGACAGTCACAAACCACTTGGGCTCCAGGTTCCAAGAGAATCTCCAGATGAGCCAGGGCTGGGCTTCTGACTCAAGCCTGGTTCAAGCTTTCAGTAGCTCACCCACCTCTAAGACTAGGCGTGGTATGACAGAGTGACCTCAGAAGATGTGTGTGATGCCCAGGCATGGCAGAGGGCATAAATCTGATAGGGCCCCTGCCTATCACTCACTCCAAATCAGTGTGCTACCTACAAGGCTTTAAGTGGGTCAGGTTCTGCCAGCAAGTCAGAGATGTGGCAGTAATTAACAATTGTCTTTGAAATGGGTCCCCATTGTCTCCAAAGAACATGCCCTTTACTTACAAAAACAGTGCTTGAATTCCCAATTACAGTGCAAATCCTTGAGTTATTCTATGACAGTGATGCCGTCCCTGTAAACAGTTCAATTTAACTTCATTGTACATTCCTTAAGAGTATTTAATTTAATCATGTGTTGTGTTTCTACAGTTTTTTTCATGGCATTTTATGTTCTTCTAGACATCTAGGTGAGGATTGGTTGTGGGTGAGAGTTCATGGTGCGGCACTCAATCAATCAATCACGGCATTTATAGAGCGCGCTACTCACCCGGGAGGGTCTCAAGGCGCTGGGGGAGGGGGTAAGTTACTGCTCGAACAGCCAGGTCTTGAGCTGCTTCCTGAAGGAGAGATGGTCCTGGGTTCGCCAAAGGTGAGCGGGGAGGGAGTTCCAGGTCTTGGCTGCCAGGTAGGAGAAGGATCTTCCTCCGGCGGTGGCTCTGCGGATGCGTGGTACGGTGGCGAGGGCGTGGCTGGTTGATCGTAGCTGGCGGGTGGGCGTGTAGAAGGTCATGCGGTCGTTGAGGTACTTGGGGCCCAGGTCGTGGAGGGCCTTGTGTGCGTGGGTGAGGAGTCTGAACGTGATTCTCTTGCTGACGGGGAGCCAGTGCAGGTCTTTCAGGTGTCCGGTGATGTGGCTGTGTCGGGGGATGTCCAGGATGAGTCGTGCGGAGGCGTTCTGGATGCGCTGGAGTCTTTTTTGAAGTTTGGCTGTGGTTCCGGCGTAGAGGGTGTTCCCATAGTCACAAGTGAGAGCTCTGGAGATGAGCTGAAGATAGTGATCAGTGGGTCATAAAAGTGTTCGGACTTCATACACATATAATCCTTCACCTCTTTGCAGAGAACACAGAGTGATGGTTGTATACATATTGATTGCAATTGTGATTTTATGGGAAATTGTCAGAAGGAGGTACACAGCTGTCAAAATATTGACAGCACCATAGGGAAATAAAATGAAGTGCTCAAGGCTGAGTTGGTTGGTTGAGTGGAGTGTTGTTAAGTGCAGAGATGAACAGACATACATGCAGAAGAAGAGTGCCAAGATGGTGAGAAGACGAAATGATGATGTGTGGGATATGCAGTTGGAGGATTTCAGACAGATGCAGGGAAAAAAAGGGGGTAAGTGTCTAACATAGTGAGAGGCTAAAGAGGAAAGTGTCATGAAATGGAACAGAAGTGATTGAGACACCTCAGTTCCACAGATCTTAGCAATGTTTATTCAGTCTCAAATTTTCAGAATGTAATTTTTTTTATATCTAACTATTCACAACAAAATCATTGTGTTAATACTGCTAACAAGTATTGGCAAAGCCAAAAGATCAGGCTTGTGTTTTTTAAACATATGTCTTTTCTTCTATTATATGTCTGAATGTAATAACATAAAACTCACAGAGAGACTCCTAAATAGTGACCAGGTGCCGCTTTGTAAAGCATGGCGATTTTAGTTTTCATGTTTTAAGCAACACCCTTAATTACATAGGCCACTCCTCTTTGAAAGGATTCTTACTTACACTTTTTTGCCAATGCCATTTTTAGAGTTCCCACCGACCTTTTTCATCCCACTCAAAGCACTGGCTGCCTTGAGAAAATGACCAGAGTTATCCTTTCAAAGCACAGCGTTGGAGCTTCATGCCCCTCTCAGGCATTGAGTGTGGTGCTTGGGCACTTGGGATACAGTGCATCAGCAACTGAACTCAGCTCTTACATTATGTGTTCCTGCGGCAGCCTCGGTCTTCCTATATTTTGGGTCCACTTGTGAATATGAGAAGTATTAGACATAGGATTAGCATGCCACTCCAGGCATTTAAAGTCACCAGCACTGTACCCCCCCACTTCCCTTAAACTCTGTGTGGACTGTCACCCATCTGTCTCCTCAGAACGGTAGTGGGCACAGGGCCAGTTTTGTGGTGGTTCCAAATCTATTCTGAGAATAGTAGTACAAATAGGTACTTTTACTGACAGTTAATTAGCATCCCAGTAGGGAATTCTTATGGTTCTTCATGTGTCATTCTGAAGTGCTGTAAAAAATTAATGTTATACATCATTCTGAGATAACTCACTGCTATTCTTTCTGTTGGGAGCTTCTTTTAGAGCCAGTAGTGGCCAAGTCACATCGACATATCAAAGACATTATGGTTGTCGGAGAAATTTCTGTTGGGGTATGATTCCTAAGTGCACATAAGACAACCATATGTCACTGGGAAGTATCAGAATTCTTGATGAGATTCTATAACAGTACTTCCCATCACAGAGTTTTATCATGCTTCATTGTCCGGCAAGTAGATGTGCATGCCCTTCAAAGTCAATAGCCCCTTTTTACAGGTCAGCATGTGCACAAGGGGAGCATCTCCAAGTGCATCAGCACTAGGCCTTGGCGATGAACTCTGCTCTGTTCGCAGAGTTTTCAGAGTTTTCTGCACTCCATGCTCCGCGGACCTCACATTAGTGAGCGTGAGCTGCCGCTCGGGTAGAATTTCTACCCAAGCGGCAGGAAGATCAGCACGAATGGCAGTTCGCGCTGCACTCTGCCGCTTGCGGAACTCCACAGAGTTTTTTTGTCACTACGCGGAGTTCCGCATAGCTGAACTCCACAAACTTCTCCCAGGCCTGATCAGCACCAAGGCCACTTTCACACATCCATCCGCATATACATCCATCTGGTCCCACACGCAAATAAGAACCATACATACGGGCACAAATCCATTCACATGCTTTCACTGCTGATGGTGTGCTGGAGCTATTCTGTGAGGGAGAGAAGCTTGTACTGCAGCTGCCTCTCTCATGTTTCAGAAGCATTAATCACACTTACTGTTGTGTACCTTTCTATTGGTGCCAGGGGTGCATCTGACTGTGAATTCTAACCATGATTGTGAGAATCCAGAGGGTGTCCCCATCTCTTTGATGACCTACACAAAGGATGCCACCTTCCTCATGGAAAAATAGTGGACATATCTGTCTATTTTGATGCTATTGAAGGGTCAGGAGATGGTACTTAAAAAGCAGTTTGTATAAAACCATCTATAGTCTTTTTCTTTAACAGAAAAATGATGCCTCTGTTTTCATTACAACATAATTAGGAATAGTCTAGAAAGCTCTAAATACTTTGGCATGTTTTCATCTTATTGTTGCTGATTTATGTTTGTATTTCAAACAATAAAAAATACTGGATTATGATGATTGAGGTGAATTTTGTATCTTCTTTAGAATGAAAATACTGGCCAGAACAGTGGTTACAGTTTCAATCATCTTTATGTAGCTAGGATGCTTAATGTACATCCATCAGGGCATTATATATAATCTTAAATTTTATATTTGAAGTTTATTTAAGAGAGCTTAGGGTTAAAGCTTGTGTTATAGATATCCTTGTGTAATCTTTGCCCACACTTGCTCCTTTCCTTTGGCATCTACCTAAAGGCCCCTCATCATCTGCTGTGCATGGGGTTGTGGTGAGAGTGTTGACATGGACTCTGTGTCTTTTATCCTCTTCTTGCCTCATCCTAGTTCCAACCAACCTTTCTAATGTTATCTCCCTTCAACTCATTGTGTTGTGGTGTGCTGTCTCGTGTCAGTGTGTGAGCAGACAACTTCTGGGGCAATCAATCAGCAAAAAGCCATCCACATGGTTCAGTGTTTGCTAGGCCACTAGTGCACCCCACTCAAGCCACACTTTTACATTGTTCTACAACAACAGTACACATCTAAATGTTTGCTCTCTCCGTGGCACATCTGTTAAAGTTATACTGATGAATAATATCATATCATCAATCTACATAACCATGGTGAAAAAGTTAGATTAAACCTACTAAATCCATAAACACTTAGATGGGCATCAAAGGAAAGGTAGCCCAAAACTTAATAGCCATTTGAATCTGAACAATGGACAACTGAATATACTGGTAGAACAAAACAAATGGCAATATCCTTCAGTATACAAATCCACAGCTATAATCTTCACATCTTTAAATTTGTGATATTATTACTATATTTTTTATTACGAGGGAGTAAGAAAGAGGGATCACTGATTCCTTGCTGTGTAGATCACCACAATGTACAAGTGTTTTATAGTCCAGGTAGTTTCAAATGTTACTGGAGTTATAGGTACATTCTGTAATTACATGCTGCTTGGTCTTCTGTAGCATTTTACCATTTTGCTGCTTTCACCTAGCCTGCTGTCCCTGATTTCTCTCTTCTTTCAGGAGAGGTCTGCTGCTAGGCCTGCGAAACTAAAAGGCCGACTCTCACAGCCCACCCTAAGCCTGGTCTGTTGATCTTAGGTATGGGCTTATGCTAGATTAATCTCCTTGGCATCTATGCTCTACATTGCTGTGAAGAGGAACTGGACTACAGTGGATAAAATAGTCCAGACTATCTCACTGAGGGCCCAAGCTGGCTGGTTTTACTTTTGCAAGTACCTGAAAGCTAATACCCCTAACTCTGTCCATTGCCAAAATCTAGTGGCCTCATCCCACCCTATTCTTTTTAGTTGGGCATATCTCGTTGCTTGTTGGAAAATCTGCAGGTGAAAGAGACACCAGGGGAGAAGACTGCCAGGAAGGTACAATAGACTTCAGGGGGAAATGACTGTCAAACTGTTGCAAGAGACTGTTGTGAAAGAATATTGCCAGGGGAGGTGCAAGAGACCATGGGGGTAGGGGAAAAGAGTGTTGGAATGATGCAAGAAGCCATGAAGGAGACTTCTTCCACAGAGGTGCAAGGGAGGGGAAGACTGCCGGATAGGTCCAAGAGACCACATCAGGAGAATTCTACAAATAATGTTAAAGAAACTGTGTGACAGAAGACTGCCAGAAAATTGCAAGAGGCCTCAGGGTGAGAAGACTGCCAGAGAGGTGCACAAGACTTTGTGATGAGGAAGACTACTGAGAAGTGCTAGAGACAGTAGGAGAGAATACTGCTGTAGGAAAGTGGGTTATTATGCAGTGAGACTGGTTAGGCTTCACTATGTAATACTTTCATATTACCCCAAAGATGGTCCTTGGATTCACAATAATAAATCCTTAGCTCAGTCTTGGTAGAGTGGAAAAACAGTCAGGATTTACTAGATGAACATTTGTTAAGCATTTCAGAGTACCAATGTGGACGATAAGCAACTGACACGACTCGAAATAAATCAGACACCAATTTATAAAAATAGAGCAGAAAAGCAGATTTTATATAAATTTAGAAACCAAAATAAAATCAATCAGATAAGTATATCTGGAGCTATGGATTTTAGAAGCAAAATTAAATCAGCGCAAATCAGTTCTGCAAAACTTTAGCATTGCGGTTAATGGTAAAAGCACTAATAACAATCGGTCACTTGCAGGTCCAGTTGCATGGAACCCAAGGAGGGTTAAGGTGAAGCGTGTGCCAGAACCAAGCCATGACAGTCAGTTTCAATTTACCTGGCTCGAGAAGCCCGGGTGCAGAGTTGTCCTGGCTGTCCGCGGTGCTGAAGTAGGAGCCTTGGGGGTGCTAGTTTTACTGCTTACACTGTGCTGGTGAGGAAACAGGTACAAAAAGTCGACAACGTAGCCACTGCTGACGTTGGCTTAAGTTGTTGTTGTGTTCCCTCGAGTTGCAGTGTCGAGTAAAGGTGGTGGTTGATAGACTGGCCACCAACAAGCCTTTGCAGTGGTAAGGTCATAAAGAAGTTGTTTCGATGTCCGGGAGAAAATGGTAGCCCCCTGAAACTTGCTGGAGATCAGGACTAAGTTTACCACAATGTAGTGGACCATCTACTTTTGGGCGATCGCTCAGAGGGCCTGATGGCCACCGATTCTTTGGTTCCTGTGGACTGCAGGAGACTTTTGCCACTAGTCCAGGGGAGTCTGGAGTTGCCTTTGGCCCTCAAAAGGGTCCCTCTGTCTGGGGGAACTGGTCTTTGGTCCGGGACGTGTCTCTGTCTTGCAGTTCCAGGAAGGTTATCACAGGTGCAGGGTATCACGCTTTTGGTTTGTGGAGTTCCTGTTGTCACAGACCCAGAATGCTTCTGTGTCCGTTGTTGCAAGTCAGATCAGAACTGAGGTTCTAGTGTCAGGAGTGCCACTTAAATCCTAGATTTAGGGGCATTAGGGGTGTAGGGTAAAGTGGCCAATGGGCTACTAGCTCCAGAGGCTAATCTACACCTGAGGTGACCACATCCAGGGGTGTATGTCACCTTTTCTACCCAGGACCCTCTATTCTGCAATGGTTTAAAATTGCAGAAACCTTCCTTAGCTGTACAGACCAGGCAACCAAACCTAGAGGAGTGGCTAGCCTTCTTGAGCTGTACGCCTCTTGACTACATCAATTTCCCATCTGCCCGTGTCAAATGTGCCAGGAGGCAGCTGTTCCTTCCTTTGGGAGGCAGCCTGGATGCATATCAGAGGCAGTGAAAGCTTTGAAGTTCACCGCCTTGATGTGCCACTTTACTAGCCACCCTGTCACCTCCTTCCTGTACAGGCCATTGTTTCTGACTACTGGGAGAGCTCACACCTCCTGGCAGGGGGTCAGATTCCTGTCTTGGCAACAGAAGCTGCTAGCTACCAGCCAGAGCTAAGGAAAGACTTGGGCAACCAGGTGAGCAACCTCTAAGGTGGCCACCAGGTGGAATGCAACATCGCCTATGGCATGAGAATCATGTCAGGGGTAAGGAGGAAAGTTGTTTGATACCAAACGTGACCTATTTCGGCTGTACCATAATGGAGCTGGCAACATTGGAAGTGCCTGGGTGCCAATCCATGTTATCCTATGGACCGCTGATCACTTATAGTAGCCCTTAAGGAAAAAGGCTACTATAGGGACATATAAGCTTGCACTTATATGTCCTCGCCTTTAATATAATGCACCCTGGGCTTAGGAGGCCTTCCTTAGAAGTGACTGACATATAGTAAAAATAGTGCTTTGACCTTACCACACATAGTGAGAGCAAAGTTGAGTTTGAGAAGTTTACACTGCACCTGCAGTCTATAATGGCAGAACTGCTGCCATCTGTCTACTTGGGTCACTCAGGGTGGCACAAAAAGTGCTTCAGGTCCTGGTGACCCCTTTAACTCCCATGCCTGGTGTACCACTGGAACCATTTACCAGGGACTTATAAGGAGGTTGAAGTCCTTGTCAATTGGGGATACCAATTCACATATATCCGTTTTTGGGAGAGAACACTGGCACTGGGGCCTGGGCAGCAGGACCCAGTGCACTTTCAGAGTCATAACCTTCAGCAGTGGAGCAAAAAGTGCGTGTGGGAGGGAGTGGCCATACAAAAGGAGCACTCTTCTACCACTGCCAGACAGATGTAGGAGACCCCAGAGGGAGAAAAATTCAAAAGACTGCAAGCGGAGAAAACTGCCGGAGAGGTACAAGAGACTGCAGGGTGAAAATGCTGCTTTTGAGGTGCAAGAGACCAAGGGAGAGAAGAGTGCTAGAGAGCAATGTAAGGAAAATTGGGGGGAGAAGAAGCAGCAGGGGCATCAGTGGAGAAGACTGCCAGAGAGTGCAAGAGACCACAGTAGAGAAGGCAGCCAGACAGGTGGAAGAGACTGCAGGGGGAGACAACTGGCACAGAGGTGCAAGAGACAGTAGGGGAGACAACTGCCAGAGAGAGCAGGGGAGAAGACTGTCAGTGAGGAGCACATGGCTGAAGGGAGAGGAGACTGCCACAGAGTTGCAATAGAAAATAGGGTAGAAACTGCCAGAGAAGTGCAGGAAAGAGCACAGGCGAAGACTGCCATGGAGGTGCAAGAAACCCCATGGGGAGAAGGCTGCCAGAGTCGTGCAAGAGACTGCAGAGGGAGTAGACTGGCAAAGAGTTTCAATAGACCATGTGGGGAGAAGCCTGCCAGAATGGTACAAGAGACAATGGGGGGGAAGAATGCCAGAAAGGTGCAAGAGAAAGCAGGGGAGGAGGCCTCCGTAGAGATGCAAGAAATGGTGGAGCTAGAGAAGACTGCAAGACAGGTCCAAGAGACAGCAGGGGAGGAGACTTCCATAAAATGCAAGAGACTGTGAAGTGAGAAGACTGCCAGAAAGTGCAAGAGACAGCAATGGAGAAGACTTCCAGAGAAATGCACAAGGTTCAAGGTTGCAGGGGGTGAGACTGCTGGAGAGGTGCATGAGACGGCGGCGTGAGAAGGCTGGAAAACATCCGGAACTACGCAACCAGAGCCACGAGTTCCGGAAGCCCACAAGTGTAATCACGCTTGCCCGAACAACGAATTTGCCTTAACCACGCATATGCATGGTTAAGGCAAATACACTCTAGTGTTCTGGATGGGCGGGGACTTGAAAGAGGAGCGTCGGGAAGTGGACACAGACAGGTTATGGGGCTGGGTCTGGGGGTCGCTTTCAGGGGTGGGGGGGTTTTGGTAGTTTTCAGGGGTGGGGGGTCGGGGTAGTTTTCAGGGGTGGTGGAGGTTCAGTGTAGTTTTTAGGGGTGGGAGGTTCAGGGTAGTTTTCAGGGGTGGGGGTTTGGGTAGTTTTCAGGGGTGAGGGGGTCAGGGTAGTGTTCAGGGGTGGTGGCGGTTCGGGGTAGTTTTCTGGGGTGGTGGGGGTTCAGGGTAGTTTTCAGGGTTGGGGGGTTTAGGTAGTTTTCAGGGCTGGGGGTTGGGGTAGTTTCAGGGGTGGTGGGGTTCGGGTAGTTTTCAGGGGTGGTGTGGTTTGGGCTACTTTTCAGGTGTGGTGGGAGTTTGGGGTAGTTTTCAGGGGTGGTGGGGGTTGGGATTGTTTTCAGGGGTGGGGGGTTCATGGTAGTTTTTAGGGGTGGGGGTTCTGGGTAGTTTTCAGGGGTAGTTTTTAGGGCATGGGGGGTCGGGTAGTTTTTAGGGATTAGGAGAGGGCAGGTCATTTTTAGGGCTGGGGGAGGTCGAGTAATTTTTAGAGCTTGGGGAGGGGGTTGGTTTTCAGGAGGGAAGGGGTAGTTTTAGGCCCCAGGGCGGGGCAAGGGTCGGGCGTTCAAGTCTTAACCAAGGAAATGCTTTGACAACGCATAAATCATTGTAAAGGCATGCTTGGTAAAGTCAATTCGTGGTTAAGACTTGCGTTGTACAGACTGCGTGGAACCGCATGCGTGGTAAACACGTGCGTGGTTCCATCATACAACCTAGAAGACTGGAAGGGGAGAAGGCTGCCAAAGATATGCAAGAGACAGTGGGAGAAAAAGACTGCCAGTAAGATGCAAGCGACAGGTGGCATGGAGAAGACTGCCAGAGACTGCGGGGTGAGAAAATTTCCAAAAAGGTGTAGAAAGTCACAGGGTGAGAAGACTACCAGCGAGGTGCAAGAGAGCCTGTAGAAGACTACCAGAGAGGTGCAAGAGACTGCAGGGGGCAGGGGGAGATGATTTCCAAACAGGTACTAGAGACTGCAGGGGGAAGAGATTGCAAGAAAAAGGCAAAAAACAGAAGAGACGAAAACTGTCAGACAGGTTTAACAGACCAAAGGGGATGTACACTGCCAAAGAAGTACAAGAGACTGCAGGGGAAACTGCAGGGGGAAAAGACTGGTAGAGAAGTCTAAGAGATGGTAGGAGGTTAATACATGCGGAGGGGTGCATTTGAGGGCGGGGTAAGACGTTGTGTACGCACATTAACTTGGAAGCTCAATCTAGCATGCTGTTCTTGTGTTATTCGGTGTTAATATGGGTGGATATTGAGCACTTTTTAGGTATCAACCTATGTACACTTTTGGTTGCAATAGGTACAGGGTGTCACTTCAGGGGGGGGTTGTTTGTGATGTCACTCCCCCCAAATAAATGTATTATTTGGGAATTAGTTGGGTACAGGAGCTTTCAGTCTGGTATGGCAAGGCGTCTGTCAGATTTTACCTGAGATTTTTAAATACTCAGACAAAAACACACACATACTCCTCTGTTTTGAAGGTCTAAAAACATGTGTATGTTACAAAATACTGTGTTTTAAGTACCCCTCACAATCCACGCTCCTTTCCCTTTCCATTGGCCCTTAAGCTCCCCTCATGCCCTGCTGCTTCTCACATAATAGTTAACATGATATGCCAGCGTGAGTATTGGAAAACAGAAAGCTCACACCTCCCCAGTCTTACTGCCCAAGCTACACCCCTGAGTACAAAAGGCCGTGATAAGAGAGGTGTTAAGGTAAATCATTTATCTAGAATGGAGAATTTGGCGTCCGGTGGTAGCATGTCAAGCTGCAGATTCATGTTCTTTCCAAGCTCATGCAATCGTCATATATAATAACGTATATATTGTATAGTGTTTCACGTTCACTTCTGCCATTTCTAAGTTTTGCACAGAACAAATGGAATTAGTACCCAATTTAATGGCATTCAGACAGCGTAAGGATGGAAGGCTGAGTTTGTCTTTCTTGTAATTCGAACTCCTGGCGGTGAAATCACTGCAGAAATCAGTGGAAAGCTTAACTCAGCTATTCTACAAGCAACAAAAACACCGGAAAGAATTTGTGATTGAAGCCAGTTGAAAAGCAGGGCCTTCCGAGGTTAGTACCTCAATAGTTACATGTAGTATTTTCTTTCTAGATTTACATTTGCAGCACTAATATGTCATTCATCTGACAATGTCATATTGGTTAGGCACTCAATGTTGTCAGCCTAACTCTCAGCTCCTCCCTTTTGTGCAAGATAGTACATAGTTTAAATTTCCAGGAAAGAACTAACCTCCAAAAATAATAACAAGGATAGATTGTGAAACTACAATTGTTTTTTTCACAGCTATTCAACGTTTCTTTATGTTTGACACTAATTGCTCAAAACTTTAGAACATACCTATATATTTGCAACCTTCAGACACTTTTCCAGCATTCGACGTTTTTCTTAAATGAATCAGTAATTTTGCGGGTCAGTACCCTGGGTTTGGAAACCTTTCACGAGAATACACAACAGACACACACTGAGAAAAACATTGATCAATAAATCATATGTGCTTTGTGTGCAAACAGCAGATATGAAGTGCTCAGACCCCAACGGTCTGGTGTTCCTTATGTGTTATCAAATTGCATGTCTTTAGTTAACAAAGTGTTTGCCAAATCCCCTCATTATAGGAGAACACCGGTAATCCAATTCTAGGCTTTTTTGTTTACAGATCGGTGCATTCTGGGGCCTGCAGTTTTATATAAGCTTCATTTGAACCACCTAAATAACACACCAGATAATAATTATTTGTAAAAGGAAAGTCCCGAACTGGATGCATGTTACCGATAAGGCAATCCTAACAGTTTCTAATTGTATTCGATAGGTGTGACTTGAAGCAGAAAAGGAGGTGTATAACTATGTGATTTTGCACGGGCATCATATTAAGAACTCCGCTCCTTAATCAGGGGTGTCATGAATTCACCATTTTAATTGCTTGGTTGGAGGTGGGTGCCAATGGGAGTTCTGCGTAACATGAAACATTTAAAGCATTGTCTATAGGCCCTTTGGCTGTGATCAAAGACTATCATGCAAGAGGATCGTATGGTGGAACTGTGGGAATATATGGAACAAGACAGCAGGAAATGAAGGGAGATATGAAGAGGTGGATGGTTGGAGAGAAGTAAGGAGAACGGATGGACAGGGAGGGGGATGGATAGGAAGAGGAGGTTGGATTGAAGAATGGCTGGATGATGGATGGAGAAAAGGACGGATGGGTGCCGAGGATAGTGGATGGATGGAGAGGATGATGAATGGATAGCTAGAAGGGAGAAAAACAGGAAAAAAGGAATCATGGCTGGATAGATGGAGAGAAGTCAGGATGGATGGATATAGAGAAAGGAAGGAAGCAAAAATACAGAAAGAAGGATGGAAAAAATGAAGGAAGGATGAATGGTAAAAAAGAAAGGAAGGGTGAATGGATGGCATAGGAAAGAATGGAAAAAGCTGGATGGATGGATGAATTGATTGATGGTATACAAAGGGTAGAGAAATGTAGGGAATGAAGAAAGGACTAAAACTGAAGGAAGGTTAGGGCCATGATGGAAGAAAATTTCAGAAATTCAAAATTTCCAAGGGGAGCAATCCCCTAATCAACTGTGACCTCACTTGCTCGCTTAGTGCCATTTGAGATATTGGTAAAAATGCTCCTAACCATTTTTTTTTAATTTTAGTTTTATATTGCGCAAACTAGGCGGCCCGAAGGTATCAGAGCGCTTTACATGAGCACCAGTTGCACGACCATTATGCCTCTGTCTTCCCAAAGGCCTAACGACCTAGGGAAATTAGTGCCCCCAGAGCCCCTGTTCTCCCTTTACAACTCCTTTTTCAGCTGTGGGCACCCAAGTAAATGTATGTTGCATGTGCAGTTTGACATTGGGCACTCTGGCCTGCCCTGGTGGCCCTTTAAACAGTTTTGCATGCCATCCGCATGTCGTCCTGATTCCTCTCACTGCAACTCCAGTCCTATTATTTCTACAGCCTCCTTTCTCCTGCCCACATTCCCTTACATGGCCTCTGCCTCTCTCCCTGCTGGACAATCATCTGAGAATAGTTACCTCATGGCATTATTCTCCATCCAGTGAGATGCTGATCTTTGGGGGGGCATCAATCCATCCACCAAGCCCCTTCGTTACGTCTATCAAGCCCCCCCCCCTTACACTTGTGGCCCTTTTTTCCATCTCTTCTGAACCCCCACCTTCTTTTCATCTCAGAGCTTTGAGGCGGGCTTGGAGTGTCATAACGCTGCAGCAGTTTTCAGTGGGATTCTGTTTCTGGGTGGTAATTTGTCATTGACAAAGCTCGCATCCTGGCAGGCACTTCATCTGTTATTCAGACTCGTGATCTGGAACTGCTGCACTTTTTTGTTAACTTCTGAAGGTCAAGAAGTCCCTCAAGAATCCCATCTCTTGAGGGACTTGAGTTTATATCTTGCTGACCTGCGCTGAGACAGCACAGCCTCCTTACATGAAGCAGGTGTTCTGCAGGGTGGCTTAATGTTATGTTCTTTCCGTTGTTACTAAGCATACTCGTGCAGTATTTCTGGTAGAAATTATTCATCTCAGTAAATACAGTGCAATAAAATAAATGTGCAATACGTTGTACGTCGCATCTGTTGTTACTGGTTGGAACAGGGTATGTTTCTTACGGTGGTTGGTTATGGGCTTGACTGGTTTAAAATATGCCTCCATGGTTGGTATCGTGTATGTGTCTGTTGACGGATTGATGTGTATCTTACTGTTAGATTTTACGTATGTCTCACTGGTTGGCTTAATGTGTGCCTCTCTGTTGGCTTTGATATCTTAAGGTACTTTAATATAAATTTCTCTCTTTCGTTTGATGTATATGTCACTAGTTGATTTGCCTTATTTGTCAGTGGTTGGTTTGATACACTTACTTCTGTTTGGCTTGAATTGTGTTCCTGATTCTCTGTTTGGTTTAATGAATGCCTCACTGGCTGGTTAGTGTCACGAAATTGTTTCGTGATTGTTGGTGATACATATCTCTATGTGTGGTTTGATAGTTACCTCGCTTTTTATTAACATGTACACCTAGAAAGCTGACTTTATGACTATATTTTTATACGACCTATTCCCAATTCTTTTTCTTATCTTTTTTTATTGAATATTGCTTTGAGAATGGCCAACGTATCTAAAGGCACTTCTTCACTCTTTATCTGAAATCCTTTTGTTTGAGGATAATGAGGAGTTTAAATTTGATATCTGAAGATGCATGGGGTCATTAAGGTTAGGGGTGTACTTGGGAAAGGAGGAGCAACTTAAGGCTCGGCTGGTGGAAACCTTGCATCCCCTCTTTCCAAATGTGGAGGCCGGGGGATCCACAAAGTTGGTGGAAGGGGCACCCACCATTTTTGGAGGATGCTTTGTGTCCACCAATCTTTACAAAATCCCCTTAATTCAGATTTTGTTTTTACAAATAAAGATCAGATGACACAATATGGGCTCACGTCCATGTGTTGGGTTTTGAAAAAATAACAATTGCATTATTTTGGTTTCAAAACTGAAACTAACCATTTCAACTCTGACTCTGTGACCTCTGCCAGAAACAGACCCATCTATTTACTGTCCTTTACTCGTGATTCAACAATAAAAGAAAGGAGCCTCTAAATTTTACCTACTATGATTGGAATTTGCCCTTATTGTGGTGAAATGTAGGGTTTGCACCCTCTAATGCTGTGCTGTCCTTTCGCCTCACCTATAGTACCTACATGCAAAGAAATTATTGCTAGAATAACCTTTACGGAAGAAGGAGGAAATGAAAAGGAGAAAGAACATCCTCAGACAATCACATAATTTGGTATCTTAGGATAGTACACAGTGGTACATAGAAGCAGTGTTATTAGCTTGGAGATCATCCACCCAATGATTTCCTAAGGGGTGAATTTGAGGTAGATTTTCCTGGGAATATGATTGGAGTCCAAAGGATGCTTGATTGTGACGATGGAGAGTGAGGACATAGCAGTAGGTGAAATAGAGACAGTCTTGTGTTTCCTGACATGTAACTGACTGTGACACGGCCATTTTGACATCCCCAGTGGCACTGGCTGCTCAGAAAATATGTGTTAGGATTTCTCCCATGCGCTCCTACTCTTTGGGAGGGGTTCCAAATGGCCGAGCCAATCACAGAAATTGAACTGCTTTCTCAGCTATCTTCAGGAGGCAACTGAGTGAATGGCATTGGTTAATATTTTGAAAGAGCTGGCCAGGCAGATGTGGTTAACATATGTTCCAGAAACAACATCACTTCTTCCATCTCGTGCCTTTCATTCTTATTCAGTCCTTGTGATTACTTCTTCCAACTTTAGATGCAGACGATGGAGAATCTCTTGTGGCCCCTCATTAATGTTAAATTGTGAAAAAATACACCCTTAATGGATGCAAGCACAAACATAGCTGTGGTAATTTCAACCTCGAACCATTGTTACTATTATATCACTTGTGAAACTGCGAGATTGAAGATGCGGGACCAAAACTCTGAATTATTCTTTGCATAGCTGCCAATTAGGCCCACTCCGTGCACTGTGACTTGTATGGAAATATTGAAAAGGTATTAATGTAACTAAATGATGGGCCTCCGTCCTCCTTGCAAAATATCATGAGGGCCCATCATATTCCAGCATCCTGCATCTACACATAGGTTATACACTGAATGGGGGTCCTCTGAAGGGTGACTAGACTGCACAGCTGAAATACAGGGACTGCAGGGGCCTATGCTGTGCTTCTGTTACAAGAGAAGAAGCAAAACTACAAGTCCCAGAACCCAATGTGTGGTTGGCGCAAATACCATGACCTTTATAACCTGGTGACAGTTGTCAGCCATGTTCTATTTCAGGAGATTCATTTTGAGGCTTCCACGGGTCCTTCCAGATGTCATGGTCTGATTTTCATTTGCTTGTAAGACCTCCAGCCTCCCTTCAATTTTGAGGTGTTGGTTGCATGTTGTCGCAGTTGGAGCCCTTTCAGCGCTACCTTTGATTTAGTTTGTCTCTTTCATTCATGCATTCCTTCATTTATTCATTCACCGATTGATTCACGCATAATAAACGAGGAGGCCATAGTGCCTTAGAAAGCTAGAAGTGGGATCAAGCTTTTACTTTTCTGTTGTTCAAGAGTATCACACTTTCGGTGAAAAATATTGGGAAGACTTTACCTCGCAGGAGGAATATGTACTGAAATTCTCACTCAGACTGAACAAAAACTTTAAAATGAAACCTAAAAATATGAGAACTGTGGACTCTCACAGGGGTGACTTTAGCTTCCTTAATATATGTGACATGGCGAATTTTTCAACATTTTGTTGATGTTATGTAAATAGGAGCAATCCTCAAATGTGCATAGAATGTTGATTAAAAATCGATAACAAATGTAAATGCGAAAGCTGAGCTGGCGTTAAACAAGCGCCCTCCCTTTTGTTTTTGTAAGAGTCTGCGTGCGAATTGTCGGAGAGTGAGTGGGTGGTTATGGGAGCCTTTGTAAGCAAAACTCAAATCAGAGGAGGGGGCGCGGGCAGGCGGTGGGGGGAGAGGCGGGGGGCATGGCTGAATGTTGGAAAGAAGCCACGAAACAGACGTATCTGTGTGTCGGAGGCTGAGCCCATTAATGTTTTATCACTAATTGGAACAATGATCAAGGGACCAGCTAGAAAGCACTCTGACACCTGACCTTTGACCTGATTACACACGCCATTCTCTGCACGTTATTTATCATGGTCAGACTAATTTACCTTCACGGCGTGCTGAATCCATATGCTGCGAAAATCCCCCCCGTTTTGGAGGAAATATCAGGCCCAAAAGAAAAAAGAACAATAAGCATCCCACAGATGAGTGTATGATACAAAAAATGTGGGTACAACGAAGGGATAAAATCTTTCTACGACACAAACTGTGCAGAGTACGCAAACCACCATGGGGAAAAACATTGTATTTAGTAGCTCATTATGTTTTATAGAAAGGACGGTAAAACACCTTTACTTTCAGAATCTCAGAGAACTGCGACAAGCTGCATAACAGGGAAAATAGTTAATGGTACTTTGGATCTGATTTTTTGGCTTATTTTGTACTTGATTCTTTTTCTAAAAAGCAAATCATTCAATGTTTAACTCTTTTGTCCATTTTTAATTCTCGTTTGAACCCTTTTTATAGGGTCTGACCACCAGTTCCTCGTAGTATTCCAACCCATGCATAAACTCCTGTTTACACATGGGTCTAAACTGCGAGTTTGAAGGCATTTAACACAACCTATAATTAACCTTCATTAAATTTCAGCGGGGCAAACAGGTTAAAATATACGGTATTTACCATATCATGCAGATTTTGGGGCGTTAAAGCCAAAATCCGTATGTTATGCCCCACGAACTCATCATAGCTTGTTATTTATTGCATCCGATAAATAACATACCCTGTGGCATTTTGTAATTTATCAGGGTCGATAAATAGCTCCGTAATCAGGCCCTAAATGTCTCATGTAGTAACACACTTTATTGTTCCTGTCTGCATTGCTTTTCCAAATTGTATACTCTGCTTCATTTCAGTGCTCTACATCAAATTCCCATCTTTACCTGTCATGCTTCTGCTTGTTTCTACACCATTATTCCATCATTCCTCAAACACCCTTACGACCTCACTTCTCATTCTCAACTGTTTCATGGTTTATGTGTCATAAGTGCATAGATTTATACTAGGTCCTATTGGCTACAATTTCCACTTCATAGATCACGTACCCAGCTCTTTTCAATGATATCTTTCTTCTCTATCCCATGGTACATATCAGCCCAGAGACTGATTTTTCCCCCCCTACTAATAAACACAACTTACGATCAAGCTTCTGCGGAGTGTCACTAGTGAGTAGGGGGCCACAGATCTGTCTTACTACCATGTATAACGGTGGTAGAAGTGGATATAGGCAATGCACAGCTAGTGTGAGCCAAAATCACCACCACATGCCGGTGCTTTGATGTAGGTTGCACTGGAGGCGCTTGTGCTTGGTGGCCTTTCCTGACCCTAATATGGCCTCCCTTGCTTATTGATCAACTTGATTCTGTCACTGTAGTTTTTATTGTTCTATTTTTATTTTTTCTGCATGTTTTGCTTTTACAGTGACTGACGGACTCCCCTATCTCTTCTGTTTTGTGTTTTATCCAGGTCCATCCTCTCCCCTGGCAATATGGTCTTCCTTATCTGGTATGTTAATAAATATATGAAAAGAATGTCAACGTGGGGAGAAAACCCTTTCCACTCTTGCACAATTAACTTTACGGACTAATTTGGTCCTGAAAAGGCAAAGGAAAAGTGTTGTACAACATACACTAAAAGGGGTAACGATATGTGGTCCTGACAGCTGAACCTGGCGGTGGTAAATTATTTTATATTCCAAAATGCTAACTAATGTTTGTATAGATCAATTTGGACGTTGGTGAGTTCAGATTAACTGTGTTCCATTAATCCAGTGATTCAAAACGTGGTAATACTATTGTACTTGATCCAATTGCTTTCCCCCAAAGATTTCACAGGGGGTGGACATGGATCCACCTTTAGTTGATTAGATGTATGTGATTTACTTTTAAAGTTAGCAAATCCTATGGCTTAATCCATGAGATTCTTGATGCCTTTGGCTTCACTCATTAATTTACATGAATTGAAATCCAGGAGAAAATTGAAAACAGATAATTAAATCTTGGATTCCACATGCTTTTTAATAAAATAAAGTGTATCACAAGGGGCAAGTAAAGTGGAGGCAATTGATCATAACGGGTTTTAGGAGGAAACAGACTGATAATAATGTTGATCATATTGCCAGTATTCAAAGATACTCATATCCAAGGATATTTATCATTTTCTCTCACCAATAGAACTTTAAGTAATTGTACTGGTGTTTAAGATAAAATGTTGAGACTGGTGGTATTTACAACTAGCCCAGGACAGTGGTCTTTTAACACCAAGAGTAGGTCATCTGCATAAATGGTCATTATTTGACTCAGATCATCAAAGTTTAATCAAGTAATGGTCTCCTCTTGTCTACTGAGGACTGCTTAGAGTTCCTTAGCTAATGTGAAGTATATGAAAGATTGTGGGCATCATATACTCATCCCCAGTTGGAAATCAAATGAAGCCAATTCATAGATGACAACATTTGCAATTGTTAGCTTGTACAGTGTTTTTGATATTGCTCCAAAGTGCTGTGCCATAACATATCTAGTAACGTCATTTAGGAGTAGTGAAGGGTCGCAGCTGTGACCTCTAGCTTGCTCCCTGCTACTCCTGGCAGTTCCTTTGCTACCCCGGACCTCAGAGGAGACAAACATTTTGCCCCCTCTGAGTCCAGGGGCCGCAAAGCAAGTGGCAGGAGTAGCAGGGAGCAAGCTAGAGGTCACAGCTGAGAACCCTGACTACTCCCAAATGATGTCCATGAACATATCTTGTAAACACCGTCATGTAGTATCACTCGAAAGCTTTCTCTTTACCAGGAGAAAAATCAGGTTCTATATCTTTGATTTTTGGGCCAGTTGCAAGGTTCATAATGATTGTCTGTATGCTGTCCGTGGTCTGGCTTCCTTTGAAGAATCTGGCCTAGCTCATATGAATTATACTACATATTAAGCATTTTAAATTAAATGGCAGAATCTTCACTTAAGTGTTACAATCTGTGTTATTCAACTGCCGGGCATGTGTCAACCACAGTTGGTGGGAAGTTTGCCCTTTTACAGTATTAGTGAGATGGGTCTATGCCTTAGTGAACTTGGATACTATCCTGCTTCATGAGACTCTCCCAGCATTCTTTCAAAAGCAAACATTAATTTTTCTGGAAAAATTCTGTGAATTGACAGAAAGACCATCATCTCCAGTGCATTCCTGCTATTAATTGCATGCACTTCAAAGAAAAGAGAGAAACACCTCAAAACCCAAGGGAACAGGGTTTAACCAACCACAAATACCAGAAGATTCCCCTTACACAACCTTTAAAAAAAAAAACAATATATTTACATCCAATGTCCACAATCAACCACATTTGCTGCCACAGGACCATATGAAACACATATACAAAATATAATCAAAAATATTTAATAAGTAAAACAACAATCCATAAAAATATTATGAAGAAACCCAGCAGTGTACCTCCATATGCAACATAAATGTTACAGTTAATAATACATCACATATAAATGAAAATAATCAACATTACATCACATGTAAAAAAAAACAATTCATCACATATAATTAAAAACATAGAGGGAGGAAAAGTATCTAGAAAACTCTAATCAGTTTTTCAGAATGAGTTACACTCCCAATAAATGTGACATTGGGCATAGTTGAATATCTTCAATGACATATTGTAATTGTCCAAGCACTGTGGGTCGTGTTTGTAAAATGTGTCGACACTTTTTGGTGGTCTTAATTGGAATATACCACCTTCTTCAGGACAAATATATTAGTTTGCTCCCCTCCAAGGAATATCTTAAAAAACATATTAACACAACATCTTGAACATAAATAAACAAAACATCTGGCCATAAAATCTTTAAATTATACAAAAAGACACCAATGAAACTAAGACAATATCCATAACCAAGACAAATCCACATATATGTGCAAACCCAGTATCCTGTGGCATAAAATTATGGTTGTGGCACGAGTACACCCACTGATACATCATCACACCCTTGACCAACCTGTGTCTTTAGAGTCTAACATCCATTCATCCGTGTACCTTCCTTATCCTCATATTACCATGTATATCAGCTATGTTTATATGTGATGTATTGTTAATTGTATCATTTATGTTGCATATGAAGGTACACTGCTGGGTTTCTTCATAATAGTTTTTATGGATTGTTATTTTATTTATTGAATATTTTTGATTCAATTTTGTATATGTGCTTTCAAAAGGTCCGGTGACAGCAAATTTGGTTGAGTGTGGAGGTCGGATGTAAGTAGATTGTTTTTTGAGGTTTTATAAGGGAAATCTTCTGGTATTTGTGATTAAATGCATGCACAACATTATAGGACGCTTCTATCATGGTTGAACAGTCAGATCAGGGGTTTTCAGTAATGTGTGTCATTATGATGTGAGCTGGGATGTTCTTGATCTTACCTACCTCATGCAGAAACAAAGATTTATGTTGATGCGCCTTATACAATTACCTAAATGTTTTGTTAATTTCTAATCCTCCCTTCCATGAGCTCTAAACATTTGAAATGTAGCCCTCCCCTCCAACAGTCCCTGCTCTACTCCTAAATAGTCCTGGGTGTAATTTTAATTACGCTGGCGTAATCGGAGTAATTTAGTTAATTCTGTGCTACTCTTTGACACAGAATTAGAGATAATAACACGATTACGCCTGCTCCTGTAATTAAGACTAGTTTGTGGGAAAATAATCCTACTGCGAGAACGCCCCCACTTGCTACATGTGTTCTGCTGCATTTAACACTATTTCTTAGCGCAGAATGTATCCTTGCATCCATTTTGGACTCAAGGGTGAATTTTGCATGAAAACAGCCCTAGATGCCGGAAGCAAGGTGGGGAGAAAATTCTACCTCACAGTACATTTAGGGCTATTTCTTAGTGCAAAATGCATTCTCACGCCCATTTTCGACTTGAGGAGGGCATTTTGCGATAAGATAATAGTGATAAATGCGGGGGGTAAGTTGGGTGAAAATCCTACCCCAAGAGCACATTTAGCGAGCGCGAGCAGCTTCTTATACTTGCTATTTGTATTCTGTTGCATTTAGTACTATTTCTTAGCACAAAATGCATTCTCGTGCCCATTTTGGATTCGAGAGGGCATTTTTTGTGTTAAGAAATAGCGCTAAATGCAGAATTGCTCTTCTCGCAAAATTTTGCATAATCTTGTGGAATTTTTAGGTAATTCTACATGATTATGCTACATTGAATTACACGAGTTACACCCACTCTTACAGCTAAAAACAAGTTGTTGTTCTCTAGATTCATACAGCATATGATCTCTTCAAAATCAACTTATTATCAACGCCCCATGTGACTACAGCACTATAGTGTAACCTGAGACCTACCTTAGATGGCTGAAAGAGCTTTTGAATACTAATCCAGACTACCAGTTCTTCTTTTACTTGTTCAGTGATCCTACAAGGTTTAACTTAGTGTTTTTGTTTTTATAATCCTATACTGTATGCCATGGCAGTATCTTCATTGTGATGCATTTGCAACCAAATATGTATACGTTTTTAAATACTCTCAAGTACTTATGTATGGCTCATCTCTCCTGTTGTCCAGAACATCATGTCTACAAATTGAATAGGTATCTTCTGATGTAGAAATATTTCATTTGGAAAGTTCTGTCATTCTGATATCCTTTGTACTAATATGCTCAAAACCTAATAAAATTATTTAAAAAAGGGTGATTGGGACAGTATTGATAGTTCTTTTAGCAATCTTCATTTGCATAAATGCACACTTTGTAATAAAGGTATAGCAACAAATACCCTAGGATACTCAGAGAAAGATATCAGCTGAGACAATGGGAGGAAACTAGTCAATAATAGGTGGGAAGGTGTGAGCGTCCAAAATCAGTAAAGGCTGGCAGTGTGCCCGGAGTGTCAGTGCTGCATGAAGAGTGCCTTTGTGTCTTTGCTGGACATGCTATGCCAAACGCATGAGTTTAGTCAAGGAAACTGCATGCCCCATGAAGCCTTAGGGCTCTCACATGGCTTCCAAGTTACAGAGTATAAATTCCTTGTGGTTCAGAGCACCCAGCTAGGCAATTGAGATACATAGTTGCTGCGGCTGTGACCTTATTGCCAGAGTGTTGAAGTTCCACAACACTATTGCTATTCTTAAAAGTCGACAAAACACTGAACTGGATTTTGAGAAGTATTCTGAGAAACGACTTGTATTTAAGGATTTGAACATATATTTCCAAACACTGTTTCAGGAGTCATACTTTGAAGATTATGAACTTCTATATTGTGCAACTTGTTGTGGCGAGCAAAAAGAATGCTCACCCCTGCACAAACTTTGATGACCTTTTCTTTTGAAACTCATATGATATTAAGGAATCGACAAATAGAAAGTGATTGGTTGTTGTCAGGCGAACTGTATAATAATACTGAACATTTATCATGTTGTAGTTTAGAAATCTGTCACTTCAAATATAATTTGAATCACATTCCATGTTCATAAAACAATGAAGGTAGTTGTTTGTAGTGATAAATACATAACAGGCCTGTATACTCTTTGCATTAATTTCATGAATGGTAATTGCGTGTCAGCTCTAGGAAGACACAGAGTTATAGCAATCTTTAGAGAGTTGGAGACACGGGGATTGTCTAAAGGTGTATCCAGTGGCGGCTCGCAGAGGGAGTACTGCGGGGCGGGGGAGGGGCCCCTCCCCGCACCGCCCACAGCACTCCTCTGCGAGCCGCCACTGTGTGTATCATATTAGAAGTCAGGTGCTATGGCAAGGTTGATCAAGTAATTTAAGGCTTTCATCTTGTCTGTAAGTGTCCAACCTCTCCCAGTGAATTCAGTGTCCAGCTGTGTCGCTAGGCAGAGTGGTGATATCCAATATCTCAGTTTTCTCTTGTATCCCATTCCCCTCTATCCAGTTCTAACTACTTCTAACCTACATATTATTTGGAGAATGGTTGGAAGGTAGTTCAAGTACACATCACCACCGATGGTTCCAGTTTGCAAGGTTAGTGCATTCTAACAAATGCAAATTAAAATGCTGGGTGCTTGGTTGCTTCCAGCATAAACAGTAGAACAGGCTAGGATGGGAGCTAACTTTCATTTTTGTCAACATATCATACACCTTTACCATTGCCTCCAAAGTTCAAAAGGTTTTGTTGTAGTGAGCTTTGTCACAAAATAACACATTACATTTATGTATGGGACAGCTTTTCATTCACTGGCAACAACACAAGCGTAACCAAAGCAACCTTTAGAATACAGCACAGAAGAATTTGACATAACTTCAATTCTGTGCATGATTTTACTTATTTTACCTGTGTTTTAATCCTGCGCTTACACTTGATTCTGCTTACTTGGGCCATATTGTCATCCCTGAGGTCCACCACGGCTTGCCAATTTTGCGGAGGGAGCCTAGGGATTTCACTTTTGATCAGTTACACTGCAGCGGCTGACATTTTTGTACGGTTGTGGTCTAGCTGTTTTCCCCCAGATTCTCATAAATTGACAGCCTGGCGCCGACGTGCAGTGGACGTGAGCAGCGCATGTGCCACCAGCACGCCAAAGGCAAGCACGTTCGAGCCCGTCCGCGACTGAATGTCACCAGGCTCCAGGAACACTGCATCTGCACCCACTGAGGTGAGCCTCCCCTCTTTGCAGCGTTATTGCATTATTGAGCTCATAAATATTAGGACCAATTGCCCACATCGCACCCCTCAAAACCCACTCTATCTGGAAGGGCTAGTCTCATGCTGCAAGTGTAGATTCTCCTGCTCTGATCCATGCGCAACCCCCCCACACCGTAACAGGGAGAGTTCCATCCCTATTTGTACGGGGCCATGCAATTCAATAACCTCCACCTCCAGAATCAAAGACTCATCTAACGACCCATTGGCTGAACCTCAGTACAAACCCCATGTACTAAAAGGACTCTATTGTAATGCATGGTCCATTCTCAAACATGCATCAGAAATATGGGACTTACTCACATCTGTGCAACCAGCTGTCTGTTTTATCACCAAAACTTGGTTGCACGCACTGGCTCTTCCTTGCATACCTATAGCTATTCCTGACAACTACAAATTGGTCAGACTTGACAGGGATTCTAAGAAAGGCAGAGGAGTAGCCATCGCTTTCTTGGGCACCCTTTAAGTGGAGATCATCGACTCGCTACTCACCGACTGGGCAAAGATAGCTGTATTTAAACTGGAAACTGCTCACAGTAATATATGGAAAGGCACGCTAGTCGATCACTTCCCCCGGCTCGAAGGAGGATTTCAGCCACAAACTGGCAGACCGTTTAGCACCTCACGTGCAATCCACTGAGAACTTTCTCCTGATTGGGGACTTAACTACCACACAGTAATGGCCGCCGACCCTGGTGTGATGCTTCTATTATCTGATCTTGAAACACTGGACCTATACTTAGCAGTTACTCGGCCTAAGCACTGGCAGGTCATATGTTGGACCTAATTTTTCCAATTCAAGGCTCCTTACACTGACAGCCCTTTGCCTCTAACATGGACTGACCACTTTCTCATTAGTTTCCAGATCCCTATCAATGTCTCCCTTTCAAAACCCAAAACTGAAAATCGCCTGAGTTCAAGACCATAGAGACAGGTTACTCCGGAGTCCTTCAATTCCACTTTCAGTGCACCTAATTTAGATAGCACGCAAGATATCACTTCTGCCTTAGGGTTGTTTCAGTAGTCCCTCTCCCAAGCACTAGACACAGTTGCACCTTACGAACAACACTCCTCTAAAACCAGCAGACAGAATGCCCCGTGCTACACTGCCGAACTGAGGCTCGTTAAATTGGGCTGCAGAAGACTGGAACAGAAATGGAGGGCTTCAAAATCAGCTAGTGATAAAACCAACTACAAACTAGCTTTAGGTTGCTGTTACAACAAAATTAGGAGAACACATAGACAATATACCATCAACAGGATAGACCAAATGGGAAACTCCGCAAAAGAACTATTCAAGGTCCGAAAGGAATTCACCAAACCTGTGGCCTGTACTTCTACCATCCCTGTCTCCCAGTCGCTGTGTAACACTTTGGCGAGCCATTTTGAAACATAAATGGAAAACATCTATCTGAAACTCCACACCAATGCCATACCTCCCCTAAACCATGCCCAATATTTCCTTCCTGCAGAGACACATCAGTGGTGCCTAAAAGGTTTGAAGCCATCTCTCAAACACAGTTACTCGATCTGCTAGATAAAGCCAAATCTGGCTCTCACTCTCTGGGGATTGGGTAACTTAAATATATATAAAAAAGAAAACACTTTCCTTCTGACGCAACGTGATCCTCATTCCAGTCTCATCCAGCAGGAAAGCAGGCTCCAACGCGGGGTCAGGAAACTGCATTAACCAATCCTGGTGCTGCACTCACAGCATGAGAGCAGTGCCAGGATTGGTTGGAGCGGCCTCTCTCAGTGCTCCTAAGAGCACTGGAGGCCTGAGCTTTCTCTAACCTAGCTGTCTATGACAGCTAGGTTAAAGAACTTTGAAATGTTAATGAATGGCTGGCTGGCCCAAGACGGCCGGCCAAAGAGACATGCGCATTTTAAAGCGCACAGCTTCCTGCTGCTGCCTCCCCGCCCTGACACTTAGTTCAGGACGGGTCGGTTACTGAAAAATAAAAATGTAATAAATTAATAAGGGGCATATTTACAAGTCCCTATCACCACCAGAACGTCACTTTTTTTGACATTGTGGTGGCAATATGGGCTTTGCCTTATTTACAAGGCAGTGTTGTAACGTGGCTTAATGCTTCCTCGTAAATAAGGCACCCTTTCACGCTATACTTAGCATGAAAGGGGTGGGGAATGGTTGTTGCAGTGGGCGTTCCCCCACAACACCCACTGATTGATCGAAGAGTGGCATAAATACGGGGCAGCGCCAAAATTAAGACCAGGAAAAACCTGGTCTTAACAGGGCGCCATGAGGAGAAATGCTTTATTTTCTAATCATTTTTGCTGTTTTTATGTGTGCTGTATTGTGCAGCACATATAAAAACAGCAAAACGCCATGCATGATTGTTTATGTGCAGGAAGGTGTACATTCTGCACATAAACAATCATTTAAAATGACGAGTTGCAACTTTTATGTGTGCTGCAAAAAGCAGCACACATAGAACTTACAAATCGCCATTTAAGATTATTTATGTGCAGGAAGGTGTCCCTTCCTGCACATGAACAATAATTCCCCACAACGAGGCACCCTTGCACTATGGTTATCTTCCAAAAGAATAATAATCTTGTACTTATGAAATGATTGCTTATGATGGATGGACCAACAACTGATATCTGGTGTGCTAGAAGTATAGTAGGGTTATGGTGACGGGCTGACACTGCTCTATAAAGAAGGAAAATACGTTTTAATGCTACTTGAAGAATATACCTTTCTTTATTTCATTTAGTCTATGACAACCTCTTGTATTTTGAAATACCATCTTCTGAATGGAGTAGAAACGTAGATATTGTTGATAAGTAATGTGCATCAATAACGATAGCACTCATGTGCTCCATAAACAGAGCCATATCTTCAAACTTCTGAAAGTCTCTCAATTATTTTTATACTAACTACATAAGGTCATGCAAAACATTGACAAGATGAATGACGAGGCTTATGGCAGCATTCTCACGGGTAAATGCCAGTGTAACATATTTAAACGGAGTAGCAACTCTGATGAAGCCACTCACCATGATGTCATTTTCTTTGCTAAGGGAATCACCAAACCAAAATAATCTAAAATAAACAAAAGTGTCAAAAGTATTTCCCATTTTCTCTTTACTGGAGGAGCACTGTATTTAGTTAATTATCTATCTAAATGCACCTTAAGGTTGCATATAGTTCAGGAGGCATTGCTTGGAGGCCAATGATGGCGGACGTGTGAGCCTGTTGCTCCGTGCTGGCCTGATTATAATCCTGCAACATCCAAGCGCAGGGCGGGTCGCGAGACATATACAAACTGCCCACAGTACAGAAGTGCACCAAACCCCGGACGAGAGCATTCGGAACTCCACGAGAGACCTAATAACCGGGATGATTCTGCGATCCGCTGAGGGCCTGGATGTTCAAGATGGCAGCCCCGGGTTGCTGAGCGATGCTGGTCCTGAACACGGACGGTCCCAGCAACCGGGGAGGTAGCTGCACTCGGCAAGCGGCGAGGGGGCCACGAGACCCTGAGATAAGCGGGGGAGTAGCCCTGTCAGCCACATCACTGTGAGTCCCGCAGAGACAGTAAGAGAGGCCCTGCGACAGAGGATTGCCGGAGTGGCTACGGAGCTTCAGGAGACTCGGTGGCCTACATGAGCAGGGACCGGCTGCTGCAAAATTGACCCGTACGGGCGGCCCTGGAAGTGAAGTTGTGCAGGGAGGCAGTCGCGGCTGAAGGTGGCATGAAGATCATCAGTACTGGAGGGGAGTCAGCAGTAGCGGCTCCTGGAGGGAGTGCTGCGGGGCGGTGGGGCGGGGTGGGGGAGGGGCGGGGTGGGGGAGGGGCAGGGTGGGGGGTAGTAAACTCCGGCTTACGGCCGACCTGAGTGAAGTACATAAATAAAGCGAGTTACATTGTGCGCGCTTCATCGCAATCGGCGATGCAGCCCCGCCCCACCGCCCCACCACCCCGCAGCACTCCCTCCAGGAGCCGCTACTGGGAGACAGAGCTACGGCCGGGACCTGGCCTGGTCCTGCGCTATTGCCTGAGACTTGCGGGGCCCCTTCCTGGCTGCAGACGCCCAGGCCTCCAGACTGGTGAGCATGAGGGGAGAGCTGTGGGCACCCAGCTGGGCATTGGGGCCTGGGCTGTGTATTGTGGGAGAAATGCCCCCCCTTCCCTGGATGTCTGGGGGAGCCTTAAGCGGATCGCTGCTGCCCTCAGGGAGGAGCCTTACCTTTGCCAGGTGTCACCCCTGGTGGGGACGGACCGTTAGCCCCAGGCATTCTGCATAGACTTTGCGTTTTGTCACGCTTGGGAGGACTCATACTGGGACCCCACCTCTTTGAGGTGTATTGTCAATAGCCGGCAGCAGGGGACTTTAGACAGTCTAAAGATCCAGATAGGAAGGCGATGTCCATCTTTTGAGAGATGGGGATGTGGTTGTAAAAGTTTCCTGGTCGGGACTGCAGTTATTCGGGCCCCATACCGTGGCCCAGTGGTGGTCTGACGACTGCTCTGGTGTACTAGGGGCCCTGTTTAGACCTTTTCCTGCCTTCCTCCACTACTTACCAGACCACTGGTACACGACAAGAGTTGCGGAGGGCTCTATGCCCGGTCATGGGCCCGGAAGATGAAATGAGGGGAGATCAACCTAGAGAGGCCCCAGAAGGCAGCACACCCCTGCTGTAGGCCCTGGATGGTTTTACCTGGATAGAGAGCTCTCACCCCTTGAAGTGTTTCTTACGCATGTTTGAGTCTGCTGGGAGTCCTGAGTAGATCTCAGGCTTTGACTTGCCCTATGTGGCTCAGTGAGAGACAACCAAGCACTGCTTCTCTTTGTGCCTCCCTACTGTTGGGCATTAAGACCTGCACTTCCCCCGGTTGCAGGCCTGTTGGAAATGGCCCTTTTTGCAGGGTTATCCCCAAACTTTTTGCTTCTTCCTCCTATTTTTTTCTGATCTGTGTTTGTTGGCTACAGGATTCTGGGCACTTTACCACTGCTGATCAGGGCTAAAGTGCACATGCTCTCTGTGTAAATTGTTATTGTGATTGGTTATCCATGATTGGTGTATGTGATTTACCAGTAGGTCCCTAGTAAAGTGCACTGAGTGTGCCAGGGCTGGTAAATCAAATGCTACTAGTGGGCCTGCAGCACTGATTGTGCCACCCACATGAGTAGCCCTGAAAAGATGTCTCAGGCCTGCCACTGCGGTGCCTGTGCGCAGTTTGTTAACTGCCATGTCGACTTGGCAAGTGCACCCACTTGCCAGGCCCACCCTTCCCTTCTCTTACACATTGGACAACCCTATGGTAGGCCCAAGGTACCCCCCCTGGGCAGGGTGCAGTATATGTGAAACGTAGGTAGGACATGTACTGGTGTGTATAACTTGTCCTGATAGTGACATACTGCCAATTTTGTTTTTCACTATTGAAAGGCTATCTTGCCCCATAGGACAGAATGGGGAATGCTTTGTAACATTTTACAACCATATCTTCCCATAGGAATAAGATGGAAAAATGGAGTTTGGTATCCCTGAACTCAGAATTTGATAACACATCTTTTAGTAAAGATGGTTTTTAAATTATGTGTTTGAAAATAGCACTTTTAGAAAGTGGCTATTTTCTTGTTCAACCATCCGGTGTGCCTCTGTCTGTTTGTGGATTGACTGTCTGGCTTTGGAGTGACAGGGGCTGGGTAGGTGCAGTGACTCCAGGAGTCTGGATGAGTCAGCACTAGGCTGAATAGGCCTGATCTGCATTTGGAGGTGTGGGAGGAGTAGCACCTGTACCTGAATAGGGCTGTGCCTGCATTCCACAATGCTGGCTCCTCCCCCCGGTAGTGTGTCTGGAGCTAAGGCTCACACTGACAATGGATGTTGTTGTGCACTTGCAGAGTGCCACCCAGAACTGGCTTGAACTGGGCTCAGAGCCCCCTGAACAAAGAGAACAAAGACATTTTGGGGTATAAGTATTGGACCTGAAACCCCTGAACTTTAGATCATTCCTGGAATTCAAGAGGAACCTTTGCCAAGGAGAAGAGCTGGAGAGACTGAGGAGAAGTATTGCCCTTGCTGTGTGTCTGGGGTTGGCCTGCAGTTGCTGTTTCTGCCAAGGAAAGGAACAGGACTTTGCTGTGTGCTGTGTCCCCTGCTTGAAGGAGATCTCCAAGGGCCTGAAGTGAGCTGGCCTCCTGTTCTGAAGTCTCAGGGACACAAAGACTTCACCCCCAGCTCCCTTGAATTCTGCTGCTGTGAGTTCTGACCTGCCAAGAGGTGCCCGTGCCAGTTCTGGGCCTCTGGAGGTTGTTGCTGCTGTTTGGGAGCTGGAAGAAAGAAGAAACTCAAAAAACTACAGATATCGACGCATTGAGGGATCGCGGCTGAAGAGGACCGACGCAGCGCCGCCGCATCGATCGCCACCACATCCCGGATTTCCACGCATCGTGCCTGTGCGGCAAGTTCGTCCGACGCATCACCTGCGGACCGGAACCATCACGAAGAATCGATGCATCACTCCCCATACAGACCGTATTCGACGCAACCCTTCCTCTGCGTGCAGCGGGACTGTCGCATCACCTCCCCAAGGTCTCAGGAGTGTCGCATCTCTTTGTTTTCCGACTCTGCGGCTGTTTGGCTTTGGAACTTTGACGCATCTACAGGTACTTTGGTGAAAAGTCACGCATCCATAGTTTTCTATGGTACAAGTTCTTGAAACCTTTTTGAAAGTCATATTTTTAACTGTGTATGTTGGATTTTTGTCGTTTTGGTCTTGTTTAGTTTAGATAAAGATATTTTATTTTTCTAAGCTGGTGAGGTGTCCATTTGTGGTGTTTTTACTGTGTTACTGTGAGTGTTGGTACAAATACTTTACACATTGCCTTTGGGAAAAGCCTGTCTGCTCGTGTCAAGCTACCAAGGGGGTGAGCAGGGGTTATTTAAAGTGTGTATCCCCCTTACCCTAACTATCAGCAAGGGTCCCTACAAGGCCCCCGACATCGCCATAGCCATCCCAGACGGCTATAAGATCACCCGCAGAGACCGCATCAACGCAGTAGGAGGAGGAATCGCCATCGTCCACAAGAACACCATCAGGGTCTCGACCAGCACCGACGACACTCTCAGCACCGCCGAACACATGCACTTCCAGATCCACACGGACCCCAACACCACCCTTAGAGGCACCCTTGTCTACAGACCCCCTGGGCCCCAACCCCAGTTCAGCGACTCCATCGCCGACTTCATCAGCACGCACGCCCTGACCTCTACCGACTACATCCTCCTCGGAGACCTGAACTTTCACCTGGAGAACAACAACGACAGCAACTCCACCACCCTGATCGACAGCCTCGCCAACCTCGGTCTGAGCCAGCTCGTCACAACACCGACCCACTCCGCCGGCCACACGCTTGACCCCATCTTCTCCTCAAGCTCCCACGTCTCCTTCAGCCACACCACGGAACTCCTCTGGACCGACCACCGCTGCATCCATTTCACCTTCCAGAAACCCACCACACACCACCGCACCCAACAGATCCCACGCCGCTGCTGGAGCAAAGTCACCAAAGACCAACTTCGGGCAACCCTCGCTCTCAGCCCTCCCTCCGACCCATCCAACACCGACGACGCTGCCTGCAACCTCAGACGATGGATGGACGACTGTGCCAACACCCTCGCCCCGCTGAAAAAGCTCACCTACAGTGACACCACCAAAAGAGCCAGCTGGTTCACCTCGGAACTCCTAGCTTCCAAGCGTACCTGCCGGAAACTAGAGAAGAAATGGCACAGTGATAAGACACCGGACAGCCACACAGCCCACAAAGACGCCATCCGTAACCACCACCACCTCATCAGGTCCGCCAAGAGAATCTCCTTCAAAGACCGCCTCGACAACAACGCACACAACAGCAAGGAGCTTTTCAACATAGTGAAGGAACTCTCCAATCCCAGCTCCAACACCAACGACATCCCGCCGTCGCAACCCCTGTGTGATTCCCTCGCCACCTTCTTTCACCGCAAGATCGCCGACATCCACGACAGCTTCAACACCCAGACAGCCCCAACTAAGATCGATGCACCAGACCCGCCACACACCATCGACCATGACCCCCTGCCAGCCTGGGCCAGCGTGAACATCGAGGACACCATCAAGACCATGACCACAATACACTCCGGCTCCCCGTCAGACCCTTTCCTGCACCACATCTTCAACAAAGCCAGCAGCTCCATCGCACCCCACCTGTGCAACGTCATCAATCTCTCCTTCGAGACCGCGACCTTCCCAGAGAGCTGGAAACACGCAGAGATCAACGCCCTACTTAAAAAACCCAAGGCGGACCCGAGAGACCTCAAGAACTTCCGGCCCATCTCCCTGCTTCCGTTCCCAGCTAAGGTCATCGAGAAGATCGTCAACAAACAGCTAACCCGATACCTCGAAGAAAACAGCATCCTGGACCCATCCCAATCGGGGTTCCGCAGCAACCACAGCACTGAGACTGCCCTCATCGCCGCCACCGACGACATCAGGATCCTGCTGGACAATGGTGAGACCGCAGCCCTCATCCTGCTGGACCTCTCCGCCGCCTTCGACACTGTCTGCCACCGCACTCTACGCGCACGCCTCCACGACGCAGGGATCCGAGACAAGGCCCTGGAATGGACCACCTCCTTCCTCGACGGCAGAACCCAGAGAGTCCGCCTCCCACCTTTCCGATCCGAAGCCTCCGAGATCATCTGCGGCGTACCCCAGGGATCTTCCCTCAGCCCAACACTGTTCAACATCTACATGGCCCCGCTCGCACGCATCGCCAGACAGCACGACCTCAACATTATCTCCTACGCCGACGACACTCAACTGATCCTCTCCCTCACCAAGGACCCCCTCGCCGCCAAAGCCAATCTCCATGAAGGAATGAAGGCCGTCGCCGATTGGATGAAGATCAGCCGACTAAAGCTGAACACGGACAAGACGGAGGTCCTCATCCTCGGCTCCAACCCCTCAGCCTGGGACGACTCCTGGTGGCCAACGACGCTGGGAGCAGCCCCGACACCCACCGACCACGCACGCAACCTGGGAGTCATCCTCGACTCAACGCTCTCCATGGCCAAGCAAGTCAACGCAGTCTCCTCCTCCTGCTTCAACACCCTCCGCATGCTTCGCAAGATCTACAGGTGGATCCCAACAGACACAAGAAGAACAGTCACCCAGGCCCTCGTCAGTAGCAGACTTGACTATGGGAACACCCTCTACGCGGGAGCCCCGGCCAAGTTCATCAAGCGACTGCAACGCATACAAAACGCCTCCGCACGCCTGATCCTCGACGTACCACGCCACAGCCACATCACCCCCACTTGAGGAACCTGCACTGGCTCCCCGTCGACAGGAGGATCACCTTCAAACTCCTCATCCACGCACACAAGGCACTCCACAAAACTGGCCCAGCCTACCTCAACAGACGACTCTTCTTCTACGTCCCCAACCGCCAGCTCCGCTCCGCCGACCTCTCCCTCGCCACCGTCCCTCGCATTCGAAGAACAACCACCGGCGGCAGATCCTTCTCACACCTCGCCGCCAAGACCTGAAACACCCTTCCACTAAGCCTACGACAGACCCAAGACCTGCTGACCTTCAGGAGGCTACTCAAGACCTGGCTGTTCGACCAGTAGCAGCACCCCCCCCCTTCCCTCTCCCCAGCGCCTTGAGACCCTCGCGGGTAAGTAGTACGCTCTACAAATTCTGTGATTGATTGATTGATTGATTGACAAAGGTACCTACCTCTGCCAACTAGAGACTCCCATTTCTATCAAGGCCTGATAAATATAGTGCAAGAGGGAGATAAAGGAGCAGCTTGGGGAGGTCTGGGATTGACGCTGCATACCCTTCCTACCCACAGAGCAGTACTGTGTTAGTGTGCCCTATTGGTGTCCTGTTGTGGCTCCTGGAAAACCACTCTCAGTGGAGATGGGAAAAACTAGAGTGAAGGCGGCTGGAGTGCCATCTGATCGAGGAGATGATGCCCCTGAACAACAGCAAGAAGCAGCAGTTTTGGTGGACCCGGTGCAGCAACAACTGGCCAAGATGCTCAAAGCCATAGCAGATACTAAGGCCACCCTACACCAGGATATTAGTACGGTGTCAGTCGGGTTGTGACTACTTCAAACGGAACATCATAAACTGGCGGAGAGAGTGAAGGATGCAGAGGCCTCAATTACAAACCTGCATCCTGCACAACAATCATTGTCACATCAGGTTGCAGAACTCACTGAACCGGTCCGCACGCTATAACATAGGGCAGAAGATGCAGAAGGACGCAATAGGAGAAATAACATTAGAGTGGTCGGGCTGCCAGAAGGGAAAGAAGGTAAGGACATGATAGCTTTCCTTGAACCTTGGCTTCGCACTGTGGTGGCCCCAGAGGGCCTCTCGACCTTTTACACGCTCAAGAGGGCACACCGGGTCCCTGCTTGCCCACCCACGCTGGGTCATTCACTACACCCAGTGGTGGGGAGACTCCTGCATTTAAGAGACAGGGATACCCTCCTGCAGAAGGCGAGAACAGATGGCCCTTTCGTGATAGATAATAGTAAGGTATTGATTTTCCCAGACTACACGCCTGAAGTTCAGAGGTGGCGAGCCTCCTTTCTCGAAGTCAAGAGGGCGCTACGTGAGGAGGGCTTGCAATATTCCCTAATGTTCCCTGCTCGGCTCCGCATAATGGTTGATGGTAAAACTCATTACTGCGATGACCCTGGGACACATCTTACACAAAGCGAAGTGGAGAAATTGCGTAGATGATGGAGGGGGCAGGTGTTTGCAACCTCCTATTCTGCATACACTGAGAGTATGTTAATCTGGATAAGGGCAGAAGTGCCCTTTAAACCCTTGCAAACCTTGGTGGATAAAGAGGGCAGATATGTGTTGCTGAAGGGGAGAATGCTTGGTTGTGAGATTACTCTAGGCAATGTGTATGCCCCGAGTCAAGACCGGGTGCCCTTCCTCCAGAGCCTCTCGGCCCGTATGGCTGGAGTATCGGTGGCGGATATGATATTGGGGGGTGATTTTAATTGTGTAGCTGATACCACGCTAGATCAGTCACACCCCCTACTACCAGGGGCCCAGGCTCACCGAACGGTGGTGGGATTCAGAGATTGGAGGGGGCACTGGGGATTGGAGGACACCTGGAGAACACAGCATCTGGGAGATAGAGATTACTCCTATTACTCATCCATACATCAGTTACATACAAGGCTTGATGCTTTTTTATTCTCCCCGGCCTAGGACATTCTATCACCCATACCGAATATCTGGGACGCATGTTCTCCAATCATAGTTCCCTGCTAATGATCTTTCAGCCTTTAGGGAAATGCCCTCTGGTCCCACTGTGGCGGCTCAATCCACAGATGTTAGAGGACTCCTCTTTTAAGGAAACCTTGGGTACCGCCGTTGATGCCTACTTTTCTACCAATGCACAAACGGCATCCACAGTGCTGGTGGAGTGGAAGGCATTTAAGGTGGTGACAAGGGGGTACTGCCTGAGACGGTCTATAGGGGCACAGAGAGAACTGCACCAGGAGCTGAGAGAGCTAGAGGACAATGCACAGGCACCAGTAATTACAGACGAAGGACCTTTAGGGGAAACACAAGCATTTTATCATCAAGCCCTCGAAAGGCTGAGGTTTCCTGACTACATGAGGTACCTTACCAAGGTACAAAAGGAAGAAGGAAGACCCGGACGATTAATGGCTTTCCTGATTAGACCAGAGATACGCGGATCCCCGATTACCCATGTTAAAACTGGAACTGGAGAATCTGTCCATGACCCGGAGGCCATTAATGCTTTGTTCCGCGACTATAATGGAACCCTGTATAGAGCGCCTCCTCAGGTCTCTCAAGAGGAGCAGAGAGCTTTTTTGACTCAGTTACATCTTAAGTCACTGGACCAAAAGGCGTGGGAAACGCTAGGTGGCCCGGTGACAGCTCGGGAGATCTGCGTGGCCATTAAGAGTATGGCCACAGGTAAGACCCCAGGCCCGGACGGTCTCCCCACAGAATTTTACTCTGTGTATGCCTCGAGACTGGCTCTCTGGCTGCAAACCCTATATTCCCCCAAGCGACCCTCCTGTCAATAGACCTGGAGAAGGCCTTTGATACTGTACGGTGGGATTACCTGTTTGAGACAATGGGGCGCATGGGTCTTGGGAATGATTGGATGAAATTGGTGAAGGTGCTTTGTGAACATTCCACGACAAGGGTCAAGAGAGGCAAAACAGTCTCCGCACAATACAGAGTCTTCTGTGGCACCCGACAAGGATGCCCATTATCGCCCCTCTTTTTTGCTTTGGCGATCGAACTACAGGTCGCGCTGTTCCAACAGGGAGACAAGGGAGTGGGTCTGACTGTGGGGGGCATAATCACATCATTTCTTTATATGCAGATGATCTCCTGATATATCTTAGCAACGATGTGGTGGGCTCTGCAGTGATCTGAGCTCATGTCTGGCTTGAGGGTTAACAAAAACAAGACTTATCTGTTTCCCATGACTGCGGCCCTTCCCTGCCCCATAGATCTCCCACTGGACCTTAATTAGGCTCCCCTCACCTTTACATTTTTAGGGATTCACATCTTTCATTTGCTTGAAGACCTGAGAGAGGGGAATCTTGGGAGAGCACTTAGGTCTCTTAGATCGTGTGTCCCTTTCTGGTGCTCTTTACGTCTCCTGATTATGGCCCAAGTTTCTCTATCAAAGATGGTCTTGCTGCCACACTTGCTATATTTCTTTATTAATCTTCCGACTGTGGTATCTCCAGGGTGGTTCTAGCAGATGGATGCTCTGTTGCGGGATCTTATATGGGAGAAGGGGCATTGGAGGGTGTCGTAAGCAACTCTACAGCGCCCCATGACGGAGGTTGGTCTGGGGGTACCGAACTTTGAACTCTCTACCTGGCTTCTCAATTACAATGGCTAGCGTAGTGGTTGGAAGGCATAGGCCCACAGGGGACAGAATTGACGGATTCTGGAAACCGCACAGCACTATTGCTAGCCAGAATGCTTGATCCAACAGTGGTGATCCCTCCCAATTCCTGTTACAGACCACGGCCCTGCAGTGTTGGCAACGTGGTGTGGCTAAGAAGACAGAGGCCCCCTTGTACGCCCCGGCCCTGCCACTGATAGGCTTACTGCATGGCAACACCAGAACGATATTCACCCCTGAACAACTGTCAACTTGGACTGAAGTAGGACTGGAGACAGTGGTGGACTGCTATCAGCAATCCGTCCTTGCCCACTTGGAGGATCTGGTTGAGGGCTTCGGGCTTCAGCCAGATCAGGTCCTAAAGTAGGAAGCTCTGGCACAGAGATTCAGGGTGTTGTGGAGTAAAGGACGAGAAGAACCCACAACACATGTGGTGTTGCACTCTATGCTTACTTTAGGCGGGGCAAAATACCAGGTGAAGTAGTTTTACGTCTCACTGTCAGAGATGTTCCGTGCGTAGTAGATGGGAGACAGTGCTAGACAGGAAACTTTCAGATCCGGAATGGGGCAGAATTTTAGCATACCCCAAAAACGTTTCCTGCAACACCAGGATGAAATTCACGCTGTTTAATTGTACACATATGACATATATGTCACCCCATAGGCTCCGTTTCGCCTATGGTGGCGAAATACATCACTGCCAGAGGTGTAATTATAGCGCCGCTGATTTCATACACCTGACCTGGGGCTGTATTGTAATGAGCAGGTTCTTGGTCGAAGTTCTGAAGATTGAGGGTGCGGCGGTGGGGCATGTGCTGGAATCCACGATTGGAGTTTGCCTGCTGGGGCTTTTCCTCCGACTGCCTAAACGGAAGGTGGGAACTAGATCTCTGGATCTCGCCTTTGTCCCGGCTAGAAGGAGGATAGCGTTAACCTGGAAATCTGCCAGTGGCCCCATGATTGGAGACTGTAAGTGGGATGTGACCCACTGGGCGGGGCCGGAGGGAAGGGCCATGGCCAGGGAAGAAGCAAGGGGACTGAGACGCCGCCCTATGGCGGAACCCTTGAGGGAGGTCCTTGAGAACTGGGAGCACCCCAAAGGGAATCATAATGGAACGGAGGAGAGCATAGACAGTTCTCAGTCAGATGGGGAGCTCACCCAGGCAGTTGGAGACCCTAATAAAAGCAATGATGGACACCAGGAGTAAAAGAAATACTGGCGAGGAACTCGGTGGCAAATGGGCAACCATGACTAGAATAGGTGAGGCCCCCTTGGTGAGTCACCCCCCAGACCAGTCTGAGATTTGAGGGGAAAGGCCGGGCAGTCGGTTGTTGGACTGATGGGGACCAAGGTCCCCAGGCCGCCCCCCCGGCCCACCGCCCCCTCCAAGCCTTCTTCATTTTCCCTGATATGCTAATGTGTAAATTAACCTCCCTGCATAGAAATTAGTTATTAGTTAACTTTTTTTGGTTTCTTTAAATTGGGTCACTATTCTTAGGGGCCCCCTTCCCATATCAGGATGCATATTATTGAAAGTTGTAAATTTTATAAATTTTAGGCAGTGCGCTGAGCCGCTTCAATTATGTGGAAATTGCCACAGACTCTGGCTCCTGGGGTTATGTCATATACCAGGTTGTTAGTGGTCGAGATATGACAAAAGTTGGGAACAGACAAGACAAACCTGTTTATTGTAATGACGAACAGTACTTTAAATTGTATCTCGTGTAATGTTATGAGCTAGTATATTCGACAAATGTTAATTTAAATGCCAATAAAAATACGTTTAAGAAAAAGGCTGCATATAGTTTTCATTTACACCCTCTTGTCAAGTGCTTTACGCACAACATTTACGTGAAGATCATGCGCACACTGGTTAACCAAACAACCTTATTCATAATATTTATTTTGGTTAATCACTCCTGTTACATATAAATGAGAACTCCTAAAAATCTTGCAAGCCTGTATTATGACTTGCACCAAGCAATACAGTTGAAATGTATGTTTGTAAACTACTACATTAGGCTCTCAATCACCCACTTTCTACAAGCCAACGATACCTTCAGTGTCCTTCATATCTACCACATCCAAAGTCTGTGCAATTCCCTATTCTCCAAATAAATAGGACCCAAATAGCAGTGTCTTCTTTAAATCTTTCCTTCCACCGGTACACATTTCTTCTACTGTACTGTACTGATTTCGTTTTAATATAGCTCACTTTTTGGTATCTTATTCCAAAGCAGTGTAGGAGACTCGGATTTGGTACGCTGTCCATGCGATTCTGTTCCTTCGCAGTCTATGCTCCATTTTCTGTTTTTCTGTAATATTTACAAAGTTCCAAGGAAAATGTTTCTAGTACCTTTACTGAATACTCTTAACATTAGGAAATGTAGACCTGCACTGCTGCACCCACATCTCCTGCAAATGAAATTTATATGTTCAGTGGTACATAAATATATTTCGGCTGCGGTCAGGCTAAGAAACAGTGCTGGTAAATAATGAATTTCAGAGTATGCTTTTGTGGAATTGATTATAGCTTGCCACACTTGAAAGTATGCACTTTAACACGTTAGGTTTAGCTCTGGATACTTTTTACTATATAATTAATTTCTTACTGTCTAATGAACAAGGACGTATTGTTAATGTGACTAAAGGGATTTAAGAAGTGTTTACAGGCAATTAGTTGATCTTAAATGTATTTTGAGTCTGCAGTTTGAATATTGTATTATATTATGACATTTTGTAATGATGTTTATGGTTTCTTAATGTTTTTTATATGCTGATGTACTTTTATGGCTTATATAAGCCGAATAGAGTCATTATGATTGATTGATATTGTACACCTAAAATAACACTGATCTATGAATGTGTTCTCCTCTTATACTTCGACCTGCTATAGAACCAAAACGTATCTATCTGCACAACGTATAATCATTAAATCTAATTAAACATATAAAACAGTTTGCAGCAAGGAAAATACTCTTTAAATTCAAAATATGTAATAATGTTCACTAAAATATAAACGGTTAAATACCCATCTGTTTTTTAGTTTAATTATGATTTTGAACTTGACAAATACAAAAACATAATTAATCACAGGAACATTACTTGCTTAAACGCTATTTGTTGAAAACAGACTTCCAGTCAGTACTGTAATCTTAATTGTTCTACCCCCCGGGAATGCAATGTATTGTGCCTCAAAGCATATGCCTTGTAATGGAGAAACCGTTGAGTAGGTGTTTTCGGGAAAAATGGCAGCTTTCTAGTCCAGCTCTAGATTTTGCGTGTTTTCTCTGTTGGCTTTTTTGCATACTGTATTTCAATGCTCTTAGGAAAAGGCACTAGTTAATTCAGTTTTATAAATAAGAGTTCAGGAAAAGTGCAGCACAGGGCATTCATGACCCTTCTGAATGTCCCAGCTGCTGAGAGCAATAAATCGGAACATATTGAAAAACACATCCCCTATATGATGGTAAACATTTCGGTCAAATTCAGATCCTCCCCATTTTGGTATCAAAAATGACTTAATGGCGTCTTTCTGTGGTTGAGTTTTTCTTTGGAGAATATATTGGTTGGGGATATTTAGCACACAAAAGTTAAACGGTGCGGTGCCTTGCCGTCTTAAATAGCAACTTTGGAAGACACGATTGTCAGGAACCAGGACTCCTGGGGCAGACAGATTTCAGGTATCAGAGAAGCCTGTTTTTCCTGTGGTATACTAGGGTCCCACAGAGCAGCCACGCTCCTCACTTTTTTATCTGCGGGCATCCATTAATCCAGAACAAAAAATATAAAGCATAGAGGTTTTTTTTTGTTCAATACATTTTATTAATTTAAGAGAGAGAATATAAATAGTTAAGATATCATAATATGCAATACATTTAAAAAGAGATTTGAACAATAAATAATCCCTAATTAATAAAAAGAATACATAGAAGCAATGTTATAAATAATGGATATGCATCAATAAAGTCCATTACAAAAAACATAGAGACCCAAATATTTCATTTGTATTACATTGGAGAAAAGATAAATCATCACAAAAAAGAAAAACAAAAATAGCAACCGGGAAAAACCCAGCAAGAAAGAAGTAGAAAGAGGGAAAAGAAGAAAGAGAAGAAAAATAAATAAGAGAAAAGGAAAGAAAAGGAGAGCAGGGATTCCAACCTTAATGAAAGAGGAGAATCAAGCAGAGATCTGAAAAGGGTATTGAGCCACCAGGCCTTGAGAAGCTAACTGCATATATTTATCTAGTGATCTCCAAACACCAGAAGAAATAGAAGGAGTATATTTTCTTTCTTCCACCGACGTGTGAGCTCCTCGAAGAAACGATACCCAAGCCCACCATGTGTGATAAGATATAGAGTTAAAGGATTTCCATTCCGTCAAGATAATCTTTTTTTTGTTTTTTTTTAACTTTATTTATGATTTTGTGAGAGATCTTGTAATTCAAGGAAACACAGGTACACTATTCCAGCACAGGCAAACAATTTGTACATCTTGTATCATAATACATAGTTGGAAGTAGACTCGGCACCAATATAGCACATAATACATTAGCAGCTTGCCTCCCCAGGCATATTACAACAGGACAGTCTAGCATTTTAATACATCATTTAGAACCATACCAAGACATTCTACAGGGCCTGGTGCCTGTGTGCTTAGCGTAGCATACGGCCAGCATAGTACCCGTACAAGTCAACATATCTACTTTGCAGACGCAGAGTGACCCTCCACCTCTAGGATAGGCGTGGCCTCATCATTAGGGCCTCCCCCAAGGCGCAGCCACTCCACAAAGGGGACCCAGATGTCCTTAGGACGTGACGCTGTAGGCATTAGATCCCAATAGCTTGCCAACTGCTCCTGACAATACACCGCATCTTGTATCCATGTTTTTACTAGCGGTCTAACCGGTGATCCCCAGTGTATGGCCAAACGGCAGCGAGCAAGGACCAACAACATTGCGATTAAGCGGCGGCACTCCAGTTTATATTGTTCCACATATCCCAGTAGCAGGATCAGTGGAGAGCAACCCAGTGATTGGCCAGTGATGGCTTCAATTACAGACGATACCTCCTCCCAATACTGAGAGACGACAGGGCATTCCCAGGCTACATGCAAGAAGGCAGCGCCTTCACGCAA